>BQKN01061927.1:10628-27082 GCA_022839385.1 Asparagus kiusianus
AAAAGTTTCCTTTGTGTAGAGGGTTGTGTTCCTCAAATTCCATCAAACTTGTCAAGTCTGAGGATGAAGATGTGAAGCCTACTTTAGAGCAGTGGATGTTAGCTTCCCCTGGTATATATCAAGATGTGAAGGATGAGAGTAAAATGCAGCAGCAGCAGCAGCAGCTTTGTTGGCAATATGCAAAGGTTTCTCCAGTGAGTTGTGAATCTTGTGATCCGAGAGAGAGCTTTTTGATGTCTAGAAGTAGTGTCAGCGGGAAGAGGGTGAGCTTTAAGTTGCCTGAGGATGCTGATTTTATCTTTTATGCTTGTGATGATGAGAAAGAAGAGTGGGAATGGGAACTGTAGTGTAGGAGACATGTTACTCTGTATATATAAAATCTAAAAGTTTCCAGTGAAAGAAGCGCTTCAAGCAATTGCTTGTCGGCATTACCACACAGTCTGCTATTATAACCAAGAGAAACATCAGCATCTCATAATTGATTTATCAAGATTCAGTTCTAATATCGGGAGAGGACGTAAGTGCTAAAATTTATTCATTCTTGTGCAATTTTTTTTTCTGGAAAAAAATTATTCATTCTTGTGCAATTTTTTTTTCTGGAAAAAAATTATTCATTCTTATGCAATTTTTTCTGGAAAAATTATTCATTTTTATGCAATTATTTTTTTTAAATGAAAGAACCAAAGAATTTTTACTATTTGCCCTTAGGCCAGAACAAGAACTAACCTTGGACTCCTAGTACAAGAACCAAGCTGTCAACTTTGCTATATCACCAAATATTGATTAATTTGATGTGTACAGAGATTTCTATGTCAGAGTGCTGAAAGATCAACGAAGAAATTGAAAGTTGAAATCATTCCATTCGTCAAAAGACTCAAAACTATTGTGTTTTTTTTTTCCTCTGCAAACCTGCTGATCCTATAGTTCTCCCAAAAAGTGTCCGAGGTTCGTCATACGCAATCTCCAGGTATTAGTAATTTTCTACTTTCGTTTGATTATGTCACAATAATAATTATACCGAAACAAAGGATGCAGGAAGCAACACTTCTCAAATGAGAAAATTAACAAAGAATTACAAGCCAAAAAGTGGATCACTGGACATTTTTGGGCCATGATCATTCCTATGCTGAGAGCAAGCACATAGACTACCTACTGCTAATAACATATTTGCGAGCATTATCTGCTATTGTGGGCAACAATGCCATTATTGTATACCAATAGAGAAATATTTCATCATTAATTTTTCCTCATTACTGGTGTACCTCTGCAGAGAGATGATCAAGGTAGATAATGATCAAGGTCTGCCTGGAGCTATCAGCAGCAAAATGTATCATTTACATACCTAAACAATCAACGCAAGTAAACAAATTGATGATAATTCACACAAGTAACATAACTAAAGCAAACATCAACGTTGCAAAAAAAAAAAAAAAAGCAAAGTCGAGCAGAATGAGAACTTCAAATGCCATGTATTTATCCTAAAGTAGTGGCATAAAAATTATCCACAGTCGGCTTTGACATGTCTGCTCAATTACTTGAATCTGACCACAGACATTATATTCTCTAAATCGTGAACCGACAAAATTTCGAATTAGAAACATAAATGCCCTTATAATGGTGATATGCGACAATGAAAAATAGCAAAGTTTTCTTCATTTGACTCTAAGCACGACATAGCTAGAACCATCTTTCACCTTCTTTTTTATAAATATTTTCTACAGGATATCCTTAAAAGCTGATTCTCCTATAAAAAGAAATTATATGCGGTGCAACAAAATAATCCTGCCAAAAGTAAAAGGAAACACTTCCTATCTATTAACCTGTATTTATGCAAACACAAAAGGATGTATGGAGCAGCAACTAACTTGATTTCTATGTTTCAGGAATCAATAGTATGTTATGTATGATTACGTAATGATTTGGTATGAATACAAAAATTAAGAAATAAAGTTGAGTTATAGATAAAATTTGTTCTCGCTAAGTTTTTTGTTAAATACATTAATTTCTTTCTTTCTAAATTAATTAAAGGACCACTATTAGTAAATGGTTAGGGAAAACTCATTCTCGAGCGAATATGAAACCTAGAGCACAAAAGGAGAACTGAATATGGAAAGATGAAGTTTTTGATGGACAGTAAATGCTAATTGTTGAAAAACTAAAGCTCAGAAGTAGTTCGCAAAAGACTAATCATGAAAACTAGTAAATACATGAGAGGAAGACAAATTTCTCTCTAGAATAAGAATTTATCATGAAATAGAAATATTGTGTTAGAATAGAGATTCAAAAAGAAATTTCATAAATGTGGGACCGGACACTGTTTACACATAATTAGTGCAGGTCATGAAATAATTGTGTTTTACAAGAAAAACCTTCACTGACTGAAGCAAGCAATTCAGTTGAGCTCAGATGACTTCTAAAGTTAATGTACCAATCCTCTGAGTTGAAGGCCATCTCTTGAGTCTTTATCTTCAGCAATGAAAGACACATTAGGATTGGCTAAACTCAAATTTTCCATGTTGTGGTTCTGATTCTTTCAACCATCATATGTCTTTTTCTTTTTCGAATTTATTTGACTTAATCTTTCGCAAAGGACAATTCTTTTTAATGTGACCAGGTTTCACATTCAAAACAATTGGAAGAACCGACATTAGTAGGCATCTCAAAATCTTTATTCAGATATAACTTACCGCCTCATTATCCTTGTCGTTCTACAAACCATAAGTGCCACATCTTCGTCTTCCTCGATGTTTTTTCTTCACCATCACACTGTTAATATGGAAGGATAGGAGATATCATAATCACTTCATAAATATAGACAAATACGATAGCATGCTTCCCTAATTTAACAGCATGCAAGTAGCAGTTTCCTTTTGGTTGAGTTCTAGTTCTTAGTCATATCAAGTATTATATTCGGAACACCTGATTGAATAGGATATGAAAACGTTTTCCTTAAGCCTTTCCTTCTACATGCTAAAATATACAACCATATATATTTATTAACCACGAAGCCTAATCACTCCACCATATACTTAATCAATCAAGAAAGGTATCCAAATGATAAAAACAAGCATTACCTAACACACATCTCGCATTGAACAAGGCCAACATATATAATCATTGTACAAACCTTCCACCTGTAAACACCAAACAAAAGAATCAAAATAAACCAGGTAGAGAAACCAAGAAGCTCGTTTTAACCAAGAGAGAACAAGAATTAATATCATCAACATAGAAACAAAAAAATAACAACCTACATATATAGCAAACTGCAGGCAAAATAAGAGCATATCTAAAAAAGAGGAGTCAAAAAACAGACATGGACGCTACCATTGCAAAGATTATAACCATAGCTTGCTTACTATCAGCAACTGTTGTTCATGCACAACTTACTTCATACGGATGTAGCACTAACAATTTAAAGACACGGATGCATATGCTCAAAGCGTCGCATACGTTGTTAAAATGCTAATATATAGTGATGACATCAATAAGCAAATACGAGTACTGGGTGTTAGGTTATGTGGAGCCTAATTTTTTAGATCCGACCCAATTCGCTTAAGTGATCGAATAGTCAGAACCCTAACTGTGCCGATCGAACTTTGTGGTAAGTTCGACGGGGGGTTGTTGGTGGCAGTAGCCCCCTTGCCCAAAGGGTATACATGTAATTTTAAGTCGCACTAATACCTTAGATCCGACCCAATTCGCTTAAGTGATCGAATAGTCAGAATCCTAACTGTGCCGATCGAACTTTGTGGTAAGTTCGACGGGGGGTTGTTGGTGGCAGTAGCCCCCTTGCCCAAAGGGTATACATGTAATTTTAAGTCGCACTAATACCTTAGCTATAAAAGGGTGATTAGGGCGCAACTTGTAAACTATTCAGAATATAGTGGAATTTTACCTATGGCGGGCGTGGACGTAGCTTCTCTTATCGAGAAGTGAACTACGTAAATTCTGTGTGTTCTGTGATATATTTTTCCTCTCTTCCCTCTCTCATCACTATTCTAAATCACAACAAGGGTTAGAAAAAACCCTACAAGTAGTATCAGAGAGGCCAGGTTCGACGCAGGCGATTTGAGGTTAGATATGAGATCTGAGAAGGAGACGTTAAAGATCAATAAGTTTGATGGGATAAACTTTAGGTACTGGAAGATGCAGATGGAGGACTACCTCTATTAGAAGGATCTGTATTTGTGTTTGGAGAGAAACTGGAGGATATGAAGGATGTAGAGTGGAAGTTGTTAGATCGAAAGGCCCTTGGAGCAATTAGGTCGACCTTGTCCAGATCTGTAGCCTTCAACATCAAGAACCAGAACTCGACGGCGGATCTCATGGCTGCTTTATCCAGTATGTATGAACAACCCTCTGCAGCGAATAAGGGACATTTCATAAAGAAGTTAATTAATTTGAGGATGTCCAAGAATAAAAAAATTCAAAGATCACTTGAACGAGTTTAATGAGACTAGGATCAGTTAAACTCCATTAACATTAAATTCGATGATAAAATTTAAGCCCTCTTAATACTTGGTCAGTTGCCTGATAGTTGGAAGGGCACCGTTATTTCGATTAGTGGATCTTTTGGAAAATCAAAATTGAAGTTTTCAGAGGTTGTTGACATGGTTATGACCGAGGAGATTAGAAGGCATGAATAATGAGTTTCTAGTTCAGGGTCAGCACCGAATGTTGAGAGTAGAGGCAATAACAGAAATATGAATAGAGGGAATAGCCGTGAGAGACCTAATTCGAGGAACGACAGGTCAAAGTTCAGAAATCGTAGAAGCAAGAAAGAGATTGATGGCTGACAAGTATGGGCACTATGAGAATCAGTGCAGGGAACCCAAGAAAGATAAGGTGAGCAAGACTGAAGCGAACGTTGCCTCAGGAGAATCAGATGATGTCCTCATCTGCTCATTGGAGAGCAAAACAAAATCGTGGGTGCTAGATTCGGGAGCATCGTTTTATGCTACCTCAAATAGAGATCTATTTGAGAACTATGTTCCAGGAAATCTAGAAAAAGTCTACCTTGATGATGATCAAGCGTGTGATGTAGTTGGAAAGGGAGCGGTGCGGATCAACCTCAATGGGTCTGTATGGAAGTTGAATGATATGAGACATGTTCCAAGCTTGAGGAAGAATCTGATCTCCATAGGACAGCTAGCAAAAGAGGGATATGTATCAACCTTCGTATGTGATACGTGAAAGGTTACCAAGGGGTCTATGATTGTTGCCCATGGCACGAAGAGTGGGTCTCTTTATATGATGACAGATGCATGTGGATCCATTGTAGTGATTGAGTGCAAAGAAGATCCAAATTTGTGGCACCAAAGGCTTGTTCACATGAGCAGCAAAGGACTGAAGGTTATGCGGTCAAATGGGAATTTACCAAGTATGAGGTCGACTGATCTTGACTTATGTGAGAGCTGCATGTTTGGGAAATAGAAGAGAATAAGCTTCAAAAGAGTTGGCAGAACTCCGAAAGAAGAGAAGCTTGAGCTAGTTCACACAGATGTGTGGGGTCCAGCATCAGTCCAGTCTCTTAGTAGAAGGTTATATTTTGTGAACTTCATAGATGATCACTCGAGGAAGACTTGGGTCTATTTCATAAAACACAAATCAGATGTGTTTGAAGTCTTCAAAAGGTGGAAGGCTATGGTAGAAAATAAAACAGGTTTGAAGATCAATAAGCTTAGATCAGATAATGGCGGTGAATATGAAGATTCAGAGTTTAAGAAGTTCTGTTATGATAGTGGCATCATATTGGAGAGGACAGCACCAGGTACTCTACAACAGAATGACATAGCTGAATGGATGAACAAGACGCTGACTGAGAGAGT
Organism: Asparagus kiusianus; assembly: GCA_022839385.1. Lineage (NCBI taxonomy): Eukaryota > Viridiplantae > Streptophyta > Magnoliopsida > Asparagales > Asparagaceae > Asparagus > Asparagus kiusianus. The sequence continues at coordinate 16,460 of BQKN01061927.1, forward strand.
CAGAAGCATGTGTCTACAAGCAGGACTTTCAAAGCAGTTCTGAGTAAAAACAGTTAACACAGCTGCCTACCTGATCAATCGGGGACCATCAGTGCCTTTGGAACATAGAATACCTGAAGAAGTATGGAGTGGAAAGCAGGTAAACATTTCTCGTCTAAGAGTCGTTGGTTGTGTTTCATATGTTCATTTGAGTGATCATGTTAGAAACAAGCAGGTAAACCTTTCTCATCTATTATTCCGTCCAAGTTGTCGCTCTACCTGTTCGGCTAGGCTAACTGTGTCTGTCAAGGTATATGTCTGCTGCAAAGATACACGGTCCTGAATCGCTATCTCAACCCCCAGTATATCAAGATATCTATTGGGCCTCGTTCTTGTTTAAGTTGTTGCGGGATGACAGCCGATAAAATTCATGCGTATATTCATCAATGGTTCTTTCACCTTGCTTACAATTCTGGTATTGTCCAAATAAGACTTGTTTATAATCACCCGACAAGAAATGAGCTTTCAGTAGTTTCTTCATCTTTTCGCACCTATCAACTTTCGGCTTTCCTTGACGAGATCGATTCATACAAACTGATTCTCATCAAGCTGAAGCTCCACCTTTGAGTCGGTAGGTCACAAATTTTACCTTATGCTCTTCTGGAATCTCCATATACTCAAAGAACCTCTCTACTTCTGCGATCCAATCAAGGAATTCTTCGATTTGACATTGCCTATTGAAGGATGGCAGATCCATCTTTATCTTGAACCCTCCAGTATTATAACTATCCCTTTGTCGACGGTCTCTGCGATAATCACCGCGGCGTGGGGCTGCATAGTTATCTTCGTCGTTGTTGAATTCATCATATGGAGTCGGATCACGTCGTTGGAGACCATCAATGCGATTGTGAACTCCTACCGTGTTCAGAAGCCCCATTGCCGACTCAAGTCGCTCTATGGCAGTCTTCATCTGATTAACATCGGTCTTCAATTGATTAACATCGGTCTTCAGCATGTCGAGCTCAGTTCAAGAGAAAGGGGCTTCATCACCTACCATTGGATCGGAGGAACAAGGTTCTGGTACCAATTGACGCAGAGTGGAAGTAAAAAACATCAGAATCCAGCAAGGGTGTACTCTGAATCCACAAAGAACGATTTTTGAATCCATGAAGAACTTTGAATCCACATAGAAAATATTGAAAAGAAATTTATTGATGAAAAGATATGCCTCTAAACTTTACAAGACCCTGCTTAAATAGAAAGGAAACAAGACTCCTTATTTGATGGATGTAGCGTGCTTCTTGTGAATGTGTTCCTTATTTGATGGATACAAAATAATAATCTTGTTTTACCGAAACCTTGGGTAGTGGTGCTGAAAGTTCGTTCATAATTACAAGTGCATTTGACCATAGGAGGTGTACAAGCATATTAGGCAACTACAATTATGTAAAAAGATTAATAAATACTTAGTGATATATTTGGAGAGTACACAACAATATGTTAACTACCTAATGAATACCTTTAGTATTCTCATAACTTGTGGAAGAATGATTTTTTGAGTTCTCTTCATGTGACACTGCTGCAGTTATGCGTCCTCTAAAACCCTTCCACTACAGAATTCTGAAGTTGTGGTAGGGTTGAGGATTATAATTCTACGCCCAACATGCTTTGAGATCAGGCTAAATGACCCTACCACTGCACTAAACTCCAATAACACCACACGCGTGGTGTTAATAAAGCTATCCACATTTTCCTTTTGTAACAACTTCCCCCTTTTTTCAGACATTTAAATGCTTTTTACAGCTCAACATGTTGACCATTCAAGCAGTGCTTCACTCATAATTTTCGGTCACACCCTCATCCTCCGACCTCGGATTGAGATGATCACATTGGATTGCTGTTGATAATAGTAGTGGGTTTAGTCCCACATTGGTTGTGAGAACACACCTCATCCTCCACTACTTGTATAAATATATGTGCACACTCAATATTCAATTTAAGGGAAATTTACCTAAGATTCTCTCTCTCTTACTTTAACATGGTATCAGAGCGAGGGTTATTATTTCTCTTCCAATATAATTTTTTTAATGCTTCTGCGTTCTTTTGCTAAATCTTGGCATTGGTGCTTTGCAGCCGTTTAACGCTTTTTTTTGCGTTCCTCTGTCAAATTTTTGGCATTATCACTTTGCGGCCTCTTAACGCATTTCGCGTTCTCGTTTAACCTTTGGGTTCCATTTTAACCTTCGGGGTTACATTTTTAAACCTTCGGGTTTTATTCTAACCTTCGGGTTCTATTTTAAACATTTGGGTTCTATTTTAAGGGCATCGCCGTTTCAAGACCATCTCTTGGTCTCAAGTTTACGACATCGCCGTTTTTCAAAACCGTCTCTCGGTCTCAAATTAACGGCATCGTCGTTTCAAACAGTCTCTCGGCCTAAAATTGTGGTTTCAAGCCGTCTCTCGATCATCTCTTGGTCTCAAAATTATCGTTTCACAGTCAGTAACGGCATCACTGTCTCAACATCGGCGTTGATACGTTGTGGGTCTCCGGCGTGAGCATCAGATCCGGCCGATCTTCGGGCCACCTTGGTCATTGACTACTTCTTTTTTCTCAGATTTGACAGTCATATATAACCTTCGGGTTCTTACAGCTAAACCTTCGGGTTTCGTTCAAGGATTATTATCTTGAACTTCGAATTGCTGCTATTATGACTTCTTCACTGGCACCTGCTTCTCAGGCTCGGTTTAAGCCCTTTTGCACATATTGCAAGAAGGAGGGACACCGCTTTGAGACATGTTTCCAGCTTCATCCTGAGTTACGTTCCTCAGGAACTGACCGTAGTCAGCGATCCCCTCAGTCCCGATCCTCTTTTGCACCAGGATTGCTGGTCAATGTTATGTCATCTACCACATATTATTGTATATTTCTTGGTGATTCCCTTATTTCCTGGCGAAGTAAGAAACAAGATGTTATTGCTCTTTCCAACACTGAGACAGAATATCATGCAATGTCCACAACAGCTAAAGAGATTATTCATTTTTGTCGTCTTCTCAGTGACTTTGGTATTTTAGTTCCGACTCCTACTTCTCTCTACTGTGATAATAAGAGCGCTATTCAGATTACTAATAATCCAGTTTTTCATGAGAAGACCAAACACATTGAGATCGGTGCTCATTTTGTTCGTCAACAAGTTATTAAGGACAAGACAATTCAACTTCCTCATGTTTCATCCGCCGACAAACTTGCAGATTTCTTCACGAAGGCCTTACCTGTTTATTGGTTCTAGTTTCTTGTACGCAAACTCACTTTGTTTGATCCAACATGAGTTTGAGGGGGGCTGTTGATAATAGTAGTGAGTTTAGTCTCACATTGGTTGTGAGAACACACCTCACCTTCCACTACTTGTATAAATATATGTGCATACTCAATATTCAATTTAAGGAAAATTTACCAAAGATTCTCTCTCTCTCTTACTTTAACAATTGCAAAGTGCGAACAAAAGCACATGGGTTGTTAGAGGTAGTATTGGGACAGGCAGATAAGGGAAGGGCCAGAGTCTGCTTGCAACTTGCTTGGAGCTAGCGCAAATATGAATTTCGTCCGGTCTTTCGTGCATGTACTCTGTAAAACACAAAACAGGTACATTTCCGTCCCGTGCTCCCCCATCTACATCACTCTTTATTGTTGGGGTCTATGAAGAAGGGGCTTGAGAACCAATTTCTTTTGCTCAGAAAGTAGGTGATAATTATTAGTGCTGAAGTCTTCCTGATATTCATCTGGCAAGGATTGCTCAATGGTCTGTTCAGTATCGTTTCATTTTTTTGGGACGTTAGGTGTTCCTTTGGAGCAATCATATTTTTTTTCAGTTCAAGGATTTGACCAACAGAAAATTTTATTGTTGGTAAGGGACAATCGCGTCACAGATTGAGCATTCTTATAGGTGGACTTGGACATCAATACTTTCATAACAGAATCCTTTGAACTGCATGCTGTCCAGCTCAAGAGCCTCTTGTTATGAGCTTGGTTTTTTTTTTTTTTCCAATGCATGAATTTATGGCTACTTGATTATTCCAATTATTGGACGTCAGTACATTACCAATAAAAATCCCTTTAAATATTTTAAGAAAGGTTTGCAGCTGGATAATATCTCTGTTTTACTCAGCTTCTTCCTAAAACTCCGTTAATGAATGGCCTAATGAAGAAAGTGGGTTTACCACACCACTAGGTGAGGAAATCAAGAGAGACAATAGAACATGAAGCTGGATCTTTAGACTCCCCGCCTCAAGAACAGAATCTATTTAAGACCAGCTCTATTCTGGTAGATATTAGACACCACGAATCGGTTTCGATCATAATCAAGCCCCATGCTGGTTGGGCTCCAGTTGGTGATTCCAGCACAGCCTGCTAATTTGTGGTGTGGGGGAATTTCCAAAGGGCAACCATACGTACAACTTCCGTCCCAATCAGCACATGGTATTGTTTCCTGCTCACCTCAGTAGCGGGGGGAGCTCAACTTGCCACCTTGGCTGTTTTCCCTTGCCATCCCTTGGTATATATACTCGACTTCTCCTCTGCTTCAACCCAAGCCACAGCACACTTGGGAAATCTACTGCCTACATCTGTTCCTTGTTTCCAAAGTTATCTCTTCGACCGCAATATGCTTAACTCGGGGAAGCTCTTTCAAATGGCCAAGAAATGGCAGAGGATGGCCGTTTTGGGAAGAAGAAGAATCATGTCAACAAGAACCAGTGGTGATGCTCAATCAGACAATTGCAGCCCGTCAATCGCAAATAGAGGCCACCTATTCGTGTATACATCTGATGGAAAACGCTTTACGATCCCTCTCAGTTTTTTAAGCCATTACCTCTTTAGAGAGCTCTTCAGATTATCTGAAGAAGAGTTTGGCTTGCCAAGAGATGGGCCTATCATTTTTCCTTGTGATGCCTCTTGCATGGAACGCGTCATTTCTCAGGTTCGATGTCCTGGTGTTGGATGTTCAACGTCTTTTATATCTTTGCAACGACAAAATCAGCAACCGTGCAAGTCTGTTTATGGCTTCTGAGTGTTCTTAAATCTTCTTTTGAAGTTTGGTGTATTTCATCTGTGTACATATTTATTTATAGCTGTTGGATCAAAATTTTTGATCCAAGACATGTACATTTTTTGCAATGAAGTATGATTCCTATGAATTTGCTCCTTCTTTGTTGCGTACCCATATTAACTTTGTTTTATGCCGAACCTCTGGGAGTGATTTTGTATGTTTATAGATATGACAAATTTCTAATGCAAAAAGATTGGTAAAATCCTTTTCAAGTACACTTGTAGCAATCTGACTGCTTTATGGTAGAATGATTCTTTGAGTTGGAACATGTGATAGTACTGCGGTATGAATGTTCAGTTTGTAGGAATTTCTAGATTACAGGTTTACTTCATAGTTAGACCTGAAGATGCTTAAAATCTGGTGTTAGACCTATTTATGGTTCGAATTTGTCATAAGACTTGGATTATATATTAGGATACAAAAAGTAGATTAGAGGATAAATTGTCCAAACAGGTACACGCATAAGGTATCAACCAATATATTGTAGCGTGGTCGTAATTTATGCGTTTTCAACATTGTCTACTGCTTCAGGATGACGATAAGGACATTATGATGGATACTATCTGTGCAGGTTTACCATCAAACTTTTTCTTCCATCATTATCTTAGTATGACCGTGTTTGTATTTTTCTGTGATGATTTCATAACTTCCTCTTTTTAGGGAGCTTTCCTGCGCATGTACTTTCTTTACTTGTCTCGTCTTCACAGCAAGAGTCAGGTAATACTAAATCTTATCCCAAAAGGAAGATACAATTTGCTAGGACACAGAGTTTGAGATACCAATTGCCAAGATGCAGAGGATGAGATACTAATCAACTGTTGCAAGTCCACTTGTGAGTGAATCTATTGAAAACTGTTCGAAATGAAGATCGAAAGATAATATTTTTTTAATCAAGTTTTTTTTTTTCCGCTGCTTCACTCTCTCTGATGTTTCGAGTGTTAAAAGTGAAAAATAATGGTTCAAACCCACTATAATGCAGGAAAGCAGTCTCAAAACCAGGACAGTGGAGTTGAGAGAGAGGCAACAAGTCTTTGCAACTTGTTTGGAGATAAGCCTGGTAATGAATTGCACCCAGTCTTATAGTACTGTATTGTACATATCCTTTCTAAAGTATCTGTCACACGGTTTGATTTAGGAGAAGTGACAATAGTTAATGAAAAGAGATCCGAAGAATGAGTTACAAAGAGAGTCACATGATACCGGTCCCAGCGCAGAAACCAGATCGAGGTTAAGGTATACAAGCAGGCTGTCTCTAGAACTTGGCTCCGTCGTCATCATTCTCACAGTTTGCACGGTGCCCGTCATTGTTACATATTGTTCTAGAAATACTGAATTTTTGTTGTGCGTAAATAGCATGAGCTTCATACCTTCAATGTCGAAAGATATCTGTTCTACTGGCTTGGAAACTGAAATATATTCATTTATGGTATGTCTTTGGTGATCCTAGGGTACTCAATTGTATATATGTACAGTCCTTTTTTACATGCATTTCAACATGTGAGCCATTAAAGCAGTGCTTCACCCATGAGTTTACGGAGACGTCCTACTTGTCCCACCTAGGATTCAGATGATCATATTTGGATGCAAGGTGTGACCAAAAGCACATGAGCTGCTAGAAATAGTATTACGACAGTCAGATATGAGAAGGCCGGAGTCTGCTTGCGACTTGCTTGGAGCTAGTGCAAGAATGAGTTTTGTCCAGTTTCGCACTCTCCAAAGCACAAAACATGTACATTTCGGTCCCGAGCACCCCTATTTAGGTCACTTGTTATTGTTGGGGCCGGGTTTATGGAGATTGGACATGACAACCGATTTTCTTTCTTCAGAAAGTAGGCGATGATTATTAGCGAAGTCACGGTAACTAAATTTCTAGTGCTGAAGACTTCATGATAAATTCACCTGGCAATGATGTGCTCAGTGGCCTGTTTGGCATCATTTCAAAAAATTTAAGTATCCATTTGGAGCATTCATTTTTTCCCCCAAAAGGATTGATCCAACGGATATTTTATTATTCATAATAATGGACAACTGAGTCATAGTTTGAGCAACCTTATAGTTGGACATCAATATGTTCATAACAGAATTCTCTGAATAGTTTACTGTTCTGATCTTTTCGTGCTTTCATTGGTACTTTTTTTTCCAATGTGCAGATTAGTTTATTTTTTACCTAGTTGGCACTTGTTGATGAATATTAATTGACTAGTATTTAGACCCGTGCAAAGCACGGTTTCTAAAAAAGTTTCTGTAAATATTGAACATGTTACCAAAATAAAGTATTCTGCTTTAGATAGGAAGTATATGGGTGCTATTTGCTTTTTTTATTCGTTCAGATATTCGATCAAGTTTGATTCAATAATTCATTTAGTACTAAACAAATAATTTTCAGTGTTTGGCTTATAAATTAAGCCAACATCTTCAGTGCTCCTTTGGAGTACCGATGTCATCCTCTGTAATTTTAACCCCGGTTTTCTCCATTACATTCTTATGTTATAGGATACGTGATCTAATACCTCTTCCACACCTATTTTGGTAAATAACTATAACTTCTAAGATATGAATAAGGTTACATTAGGAATTAAATATAAGAATATAGACAAACTTTAATATCGGTTATAAATCTATAGATTTTCCTCCCTAATTTTTAATTTTCTAGATAAGGCAGAGGGGAGAGAGAGCTGAATCGAAGGTAGGAACACGGTCAATACGGATTAAGAATCTAAGTCAATCCTCATAATAATTAATAGCATTAATAACGCAAATTAAACAAATTAGGCAACAAACCCAATTATTGAAAATTTAATTAAAATTTGACTAAATAAAAGGCAAAGTTCCCCCTTTTCCTCCCCATACAAAGATTCTTCATAGCAAGATAACAATAACAAAAGTAATAATAATAATAATGTTAAAAAGAAGAAACACCCAATAGAGCGCAACATAACAAAAAAGAAAATATTTCTTAATTAACCCAAATTACAGATAAGAATCAAAGCTAATCCTCATTATTAACAGCATTAACTTACGCAAATTAAAAACAATATTCATAATTAAAACAAAAATTAAAGCTTTACCTGCTATGATTAGCGCTCGTAGAATCCCTCAACGGCAAGCAGCCCCTCCGGCTCGCTACCCTTGGCAGGGGGCATCGACGACGCGTCAGCCGCCGCGGACATCCTCTCGGCTTCGGTGAGCACCGCTCGCCGTTGGATCTTGACATGAGGCATCGGATGGAACAAAGACTCATCGGAAACCATCCGATGGCTCTCGGCCGCTCTCGAGCCCCTCGACCTCTTGTTGTGGCCCCACTGGAGCAGGACGTCGATGCGATTTCTGTTGAGTTGGGGTTTGGGGTTTTTCGACTAGCCAGAAATGGAGGGGAAGTGGGTTTGGGTTGTCGGGTTTGAAAGAGTTTATAATAATAGAGCAAAGATGCTTTCCTGATTTTTTGAATCCTAATACATCTAAGTTAATTGTAACTCCCAAAACACAAATAAAGTTCATAAGCTAACACCTATCTATAATTTTTATCAAGTTAATTGACATCTAAGTTAATTGAAACTCCCAAAACACAAATAAAGTTCATAAGCTAACACCTATCAATGAAATAAATAAATGAAATTAAAGAGATGGGAAATCTTACCTTCACATCTTTCTCTTTCTCGGAAATAATTTCAGAAGAATAATTTTGGTGTAGAGGAAAAGGAAAAACAACATACAGGTTGGTTGTGGGTGTAGAGGAGAAGGAAAACGTGGGCAGGTGAAGGAAAACGTGGGCAGGTGGTTATTTTTGGACGTGGGTGTAGAGGGGAAGGAAAATCAATTGTTTAAGAGGTTACTGTTCATTTTATAAAACATACAGATGGTTACTGTTCATTTTATATTCCATTGTTCTCCTTTAGTTAATAACAGTAGTTGATACAATGAAGCTGAGTTTATAACATTTTACTCTTATAATCTGGTCAGCTAGGGTGTTCCCCCAATGGATTCTACGCATGTTAGTAATTTTTTATATGAAGAGTCAAGGTTTGAAATATTGGATATTAGGGAAATATCGTATGGCCAAAACTCATATTGGGTTGCAAATATAGGGGAAATACTGGGGATATGTAGTAACTATTAGAATGTCATATTGGATGGTATGCATATATAATATAATATCTGAAAATGTAATCTAAACACATTAGTGAAATATAAGCATACAAAAATATAAATAGTCTATGTTTAGGATCACCAACAAATTGTAGAAACTTACTTGTGGGGAAAAATCAATTAGGATTTTGCTAAAAGAGTTTATATGGCTGGAATTTTTGTTAAAAGAACATTAAAGAAATTTTGTAGAACCAAATTGTTTTTCAAAAAGTCATATAATAGGATATCAACTAACATATCAGCTGATATGTCGGACATGTCAGAAATATATTGCTAGAATTGCCAAAATGGATATTGGGACCATATTATACTGCAGCAAGGCTTATAAAAGGATATATTGGTTGATCTATCAGGAATATTTAAAACAATGTGAAGAGTCCACGATAACTACAAGTTATGCCTTAATTCACTGATCAGAAACTAGTGATTGCTTGTTTGAAGTGTATGAATTTTTATCGCTACTTGAATATTCGTATTATGGGATGCCAGTATATTAACAATAAGAACTCCTTTCAATTATTTGCTATCTAGATTGGGCTTTTTTTTCCACATTTTCCGTGTAATATTTTGAGATATTGTGGTCCTGTGGTAAGTTCTTTGAATATCTCTTTTTAACTTTTTTTCCTTCTGAAAATGTCAGACTTAATCTCACCTTTCAACTTCCTCCTTTTTCATCCCGCCTGAGGTTTTCAGTCCTTGTAAAAGGACCTTATTTTCCTTGACAAAGGGTTGCATCTGGATAATATCTTAGTTTCTCAATTCCATCGATAACCTCTTGAAGGAAGTGCGTTTACCATACCGCTAGATGAGAGAACCAAGAGAGACAATAGAACATCGATGTGAATCTTTAGAGTTCCCTGCATCAATAGCAGGATCACAATTCTGTATAATCTATTGATAACAGAATCCTGCAAATTCTAATATCTGCCCTATTAGTAATCATCAAAAGATTGGGTTGCACTATAGATATTAGACAGTATGAAGGTTTCAAGCCTAATTAATGTCCTTGTTTGTTGGTCTCTAATTAGGCATTACAAGAGCCAATCACGCATATAACTTGTATTCCTGATCAGCACATGGCATTGTTTCCTACTCATCCCATTGAGGGGGAAGCTCAACTTGGCACATTGGCTATCTTCTCTTACCATCACCACTTTTGTATATATACTCGACTTCTCCTTTGCCTTTCAACTCAAAGCCACAACAGAGTTTTGGCAATCTGCTACCTACATATCTCTTCCTTGTTTCTGTTGAGTTCGTGATGACTCAAATCAGTTGAGAAGCATGATTAGGTTTGGACTCTAATTAGGATTAGTTATGCTATCCTAGTTAGCATTGAATTGAAGGAATTAATTGACTTGGGAAATCCAATTAGGATTCAAGTTAGAGTATATAT
>BQKN01061927.1:27182-61323 GCA_022839385.1 Asparagus kiusianus
TATATAATATCAATCCATGGGTTTAAAAAACAAGAAAAAAGAGAGATCAATATCCCACCATTGTTAATGGTGTGTAGTTTCAACCTCTTATAATCTCTTCTCAAAAGAAATAAGATCTTTCCCCTTCTCCCCATGGACGTACACGGATCATCTTGATCGCGTGGAACCACGTTAAATCTTGTTGGTTGCTGTTTGTCTTGATTGCGTGGTAGATTCAGGGTTTTTTAATTGTTTAAATTTTATCTTCCTCAACTTGCATAATCCAACAGTTGCTAACAATCTATATTCGATCCCGCCATGATTAACTCCAAGAAGTTCTTACAAATGGTCAAGAAATGGCAAAAGATGGCCATTTTGGGAAGAAGAAGGATCATGTTGTTGTGCTCCGATACCACTTGCTATGCTCTGATACCACTTGTTGTGAGCGGAAGCCACTTGTTGTGCGTCGAGGAACCAAACCAAACACCGAGAGAGAATGCAACTCAAATCAAACAATAGTGGCACAAACTCAAACACAAAGTTTAACGTGGTTTGGCAAATTACCTATGTCCACGGGGCAAGAAGGGGATGGGTTCTCAGTATAGAGAAAGAGAGTATAAAATAGAGATTACAAGATCACTCAAACTAACCTCTCAAACAAAACCCTCAAATCTCTCACAAAACCCTCAAACAATTTGCTCAGAAAAGAACTCTCTTTTCTGTGCTCAAAACTCTCCTTCAAGCTACCCCAAAAGTAATCAATATGATCCAATAAACCCTAAACAAATTGTGTTCCTATTTATATAAAACAGAAAACTCAAACAGTGCAGGAAACTGAAGGAGGCCAAGACCCGACTCGCGGTCGATCGGCGAACCCATCGCGGTCGACCGGATCCAACGATCGAAACCAAAAAGCACTACGGGGTTTTGTCGGTCGATCGCCGCGTCACTTGCGGTCGATCGTGCAGCATCCAAAATATTTTCTGCTTCAAAAAATCCGAATTTCGTCGCTGTGTTGCTAATTCTACAATTCTCCACCTCCGCGAAGTCTTCCCAAAACTAAGCCGACACCAACCAAACCAAATGTCTCACTTGTTACGTTTAGTATGAAGTGAAATGAAATCATAACAACGGACTCAATCCACAACAAGTCGAGACCCAAATGAGAATGCGAACACTCTCCAAACGTCGGTATCTACCCATCAAATCGACTGCATCATAAATGACTGCCTACGTATTCTCTTGCCAAAGGAATCAAGTCTTCACGTAGTTTCCCAAATGACCTCTAAAGTCCTCAATCAGATAGAAAATTTCTCAACTCTTCACCAACAAATATGCGGCTGATAGCTCTCTAAATGGCCCCAAAGTAAAACAAATCAAACACCTCCACCTGAGGTGAACCAATGGTCGTATTCAAATTATATTTACCAGCTGCATTTGAATCAACCAAATCATCATCTGCATCCAAATCCAAATGATCCCCTAATTGTGTCACCTCAGCTGGTATCCTAAAAGATGTAGTATGATCTGGAGTATGTGGAGTAATCTTCACTCAGTGTGGAGTAGCATTACTTTCCACACGTTGTGATACATCTAAGATCTGTCCAAAACTCTTCACCTGCTAAGAGTCAATTAGCTCCATCATCGAAGCCTCAATCGAAGTGACACTATTAGACCAAACATCTAATGGAGTTTTACCTTCAATAGCAGTAGTCGACAACCTATGACTAAAATGACCCAAATATGTCGAAGCCTCAACACCAGAATCAATGCTCGGCATCAAACGCTGGTCCTCCTCTAGCAAGGAACAACTCACCAAATCCTTCATCTCATCTCGTTGTCCTAAGATTTTTTTTCCACCGAAGTGTCTCAAAATGCCGTGAGCTGGGCTTAAATACAGAAACAAGTCCCTCTTGTACCTCCCACTAAATTCAGAATGAAGTACTTTCACCCTTCTGCTAATCTCACACTTCTTCAATCTGTTGGAGACTACTAGGACTTTATCCAATCGGGATTTGGTTGCAACCAAAACATGCTTAGAATAGCCACCAACAAAGAAAACCAAAAATCTATTACCTCCCAATGATGCCTCCTTAGAAAGCCCCCAAATACTCACATGAACTCCATCGAAAAGACCCTTCGTGCGGTGAATAGAGGTGTCAAACTTTACCTTGGTCTTCTTGCTCACATCAAAATGTTCACTAGACTTCAAATTGCAGGTCGATGCATTCTTTTCCAAATTAATACTGGAATGACTAAGCCTAAAATGTCGTAGTCTAGTCAAATCAATAGAAATCGTCAGCTTTCCACCTATCACCGTATTCCCAATCAAATAGTATATGTTATTCTTCCTGATGCCTTTCATCAAAATACGAGATTCTTCCATAATCTTGAGAATCATGTCCTCGATACGAACTCTAAAACCCCCTCCAACCAAAGCTCCAATCGAGATCAAGTTCTTCCTCAAAGAAGGAATATATCTTACGCCATGTAACTCTCTAACTGTCCTGTCATACATATTGATGCGAATTCTTCCTATCCCAAGGATCTGACATGCACTGTTGTTACTCATGTATACCACACCACTCTCCAGCTTTTCAAAACTGGTGAACCATTCCCTTCTAGGGAACACATGATAGGTCACACCACTATCCAACATCCACTCAGATTCCTCCGAATAGCAACATGTAGGACTGATAAAAAGTGAATAAACAGATGAGTCAGAAAGATTACCATCCGATATAATGATGTTTGTTTCTGATGATGATTGCTTCCCTTTTCCCTTTTGCTTATTCTTCATCCAATCACAGAGCTTTGGACAATCTTTCTTCCAATGACCAGTCTCTTTATACCAAGCATACTGATCTTTGCTAACTATAGGATGCCCTACTCTAGACTGTGACTTTCTATTCTTTCGGTTTGGATTCTTCCCTCTTGCAACCAATGCCTCTGCTATTATCTCACTTGTAGACTCCTTATCTTTCTTTCGAAGTTGATAATTCACAAGTATAATAGTGACTTCACTATACGAAAGGGACGCATTCCCATTAACTAGGGTAAGAACAAAGGTCTCATATTTTTTATCTGGCAAGGAACTCAACAATAACAAAGTTTTGTCCTCATCCTCTATCATAACATTCACATTCACCAAATCCGCAAGAACATTCATGTAGTGGTTCATGTGATCACCAGTGGAGGTTCCCTTCTACAATTGGAAGCGATAAAGCCTCTTCTTGAAATGCAAGCGATTTTCCACACTCTTGGTCATATACTTGCTCTCAAGGGTCTCCCAAATCTTCTTAGCCGAAGTCTCATTCATCACATCATACTTTAAATCTTGAGTCAAACAAGATCTAATCACACAACATACCATTCTGTTCATCTTCTTCCAAACCTTCTCATCAATATCATCTGGCTTGCCATTCAATTCCAAGGTATCTCCAAATTTTGCGTGTTCAGCGCATCCAAAATCTCACATCTCCATAATCCAAAATTATTCGTGCTATTAAACTTCTCCACATCTATCTTCGTAGAGTGGATATTCAAATTTTGAATGGTCTTCATGTTAGAAGCACCACCCTCCACACCCGAAGTACCTTCTTTCCCAGTCATCTTCCTCAACACACTAATAACCAATGCAAAAAAACCTGAAGAATAGATCCAAAACTAAGAAAAGATAGAATTTTATCAAAAAATCCCACATTTAACTCCAAACGAAGCCCTGGCCAAACTTCCAAAGTGATCTACTCCTCCAAATAACTCAAGCGTAGCCCGAGCTCTGATACCACTTGTTGTGCTCTGATACCGCTTATTGTGAGTGGAAGCCACTTGTTGTGCGTCGAGGAACCAAACCAAACACTGAGAGAGAAGGCAACTCAAATAAAATAATAATAACACAAACTCAAACACAAAGTTTAACGTGGTTCGGCAAATTGCCTACATCCACGGGGCAAGAAGGGGAGGGATTTTCACTATAGAGAAAGAGAGTACAAAATAGAGATTACAAGATTACTCAAACTAACCTCTCAAACAAAACCCTCAAATCTCTCACAAAACCCTCAAACAATTTGCTCAGAAAAGAACTCTCTTTTCTGTACTCAAAACTCTCTTTCTAGCTACCCCAAAAGTGATCAATATGACAATAAACCATAAACAAATTATGTTCCTATTTATATAAAATAGGAAACCCAAACAATGCAGGAAACCAAAGCAGGCCCAAACCCGACTCGCGGTCGACCGCCGAAACCATCACGGTCGATCGGATCCAACGATCGAAACCAAAAAACACTACAGGTTTTGTCGGTCGACCGTCACGTCACTTGTGGTCGACCGTGCAACAAATGTTTACTGCTTCAAAAATCAAAACTTCGTCGCTATGTCGCTAATTCTACACATGTCAACGAGAACCGGTGATGATGCTTGCTCCATCAGACAATTGCAGCCCATCAATTGCGAATAGAGGCTATCCTATTTGTGTGTTCCTTTGATGGGAAGAGATTCATGATCCCTCTCAGTTGTCTGAGCCATAGTCTCTTAAGAGAGCTCTTCAGATTATCTGAAGAAGAGTATGGCTTACCAAGCAATGGCCAAATCACTTTGCCTTGTGATGCCTCTTGCAAGGAGCATATCATCTCTCTGTTGGATTTAAATCTAATTAAATCTAATTGTGGGCACATATGATTAATCAATGTGTATTTCTATCTTTAAGGATAACCCACTTAAAAATGATCAATCAATTTGGGCTAATATGTATTTAAATAAATCATGAGGTTATATATATAGATACCAGGTTGTAATTGTAATTTTATGAGGGACCAAATTATAAATATACAACACCTATATATAGGGTTATGGTCCCTAATCTAGGTTTAGCCACTCTCATTATCTTATCCCCATCTAAAGAGATCTTAAGAAGAGAAACCCTAAGATTAGAAGATCATCAAACCCTAATCAGGTTTTCCTCAATGGATTCAGGTATATGCTTCCGCACCTTTTGATTCTTGTTAATCTCTTTGAATCAATCATGACTTTAAGATTTAGATCTTAATATTAGATCGAAAAAGTGGTATCAGAGCCACCGTTGATTTGTTCTAAGAGATTTTGATTAAAATTAGGGTTCTTTGATCTTAAATTTGTGGTTTATTCAGATCTGTTCATGGATGAACAGTAACATTTTTTATTTTTCGGATGAACAGTAAAGATTTCTTTTTTTGTTTGGTTTTTTCTTTTAATTTTGGATCAAAAGGTCATCCTTTATTCTAGATCTGATTTTGAAATAAAATCGAGGATTTTTTTTTGGATTTATTTTTTTGTTTGGTCATCGGTCTCCGTGCTCCTCGCCGGCGAAGTATCGCTGGCGGCCTCGTTCTCGACTCCGACGGTGACAGCGGTGTTAGGAAACCCTAGGGTTTCAACCTTTGGGTGCTGGAGCAATGACGGCGACGGTTTCAGACTAAACCCTCAAAGGGTTCGTGCGTGAAAACGTGCGAGAATTAAGGAGGTGGTTACCTTAATTTTTGGCGAGGCTTGAAAGCTTCAAACGAACTTCGCGTTCGTTCAGGTGAGCCTCGCCCTCAATTCAAGTCGAACCTCGTGTTCAATTCAAGTCGAACCTCGTGTTCATTATCAATTCGAACCTCGCGTTCGTTATCAAGTCGAACTCCGCGTTCATCCTCAAGCGAGCCCAGTGCTCAATCCAAACGAACCTCGCATTCGTTCTCAAGTTGAACATCGCGTTCATTCTTAGGTCGAACCTCGCATTCGTTCTCAAGTTGAACATCGCGTTCATTCTCAGGTCGAACCTCGTGTTCGTTCTCAAGTTGAACATCGTGTTCATTCTCAGGTCGAACCTCGCGTTCGTTCTCAAATTGAACATCGCGTTCATTCTCAGGTCGAACCTCGCGTTCGTTCTCAAGTTGAACATCGCGTTCATTTTTTTCAAACGAACCTCGCGTTCGTTCTTAGGTGAGTCTTGTACTCAATTCAGACGAGCCTAGCGTTCAAAGTCAAGCGAACTTCGTGTTCACTTTGGTTAAACCTTTGCTTTTCATATTAATTTATGGGTCCACTTTGGTATACTTAATTTATTAAATTAAGTTATGGGCCCTAATTAAGCTATGAAAAAAATTCTTTTAATTCAAATTAAGTTGTTTAATTTGAATTAATTTTGGTAGTTAAACAATTATTCAAATAATATGACGCTAAGATATTAAGTTGTCTCTCATTCCAAATGACTAATTGAAACAAGATGTTGCCAAAGTAACCTCTATTGTGTAGATTGTTTATGAGGGATGCCAGATGTTTTTGTGTATATTTTCGTGTAAATATTTAATCGGCCCAAAGAAAGGTTAATATTTATTTAGACTGCATACACATCTACGATGATAAACATGTGACAATTATAAGGTTTACATGTGGATAGTGAATCGATCCAAAGATAGTTTCATTATTTAACATGTGTTATTGTCAGTGTTTGATTGTTACAACAATATATCACTTGCAATTAATATTATTGTCTAAAAACTTGATATTAATGTTGTACCGGATATCTTGGATGGGATTTGTTATTATTTGAATTTTATTGATTACTAATTATGGTTATTTATGTGAACATTTTTTGTTTTTCAGCTAATGCATCTGCTGCAATAATTTCTACTAACATCAACTCAATTCCCATGCTAAATGGGACAAATTTTAAGGTTTGGAAAGAGAATATATTAATTGTTCTTGGCTGCATGGATCTAGACCTTGCATTAAGAACTATACAACCTCAACCTCTCAATACGGATAGCACTCCTGATGCAAAGAAGGAGTATGAGAAGTGGGAGCGTTCAAATCGCATGAGTCTTATGATCATTAAGCGCGGCATTCCGGAAGCCTTCAGGGGCATAGAATCCGAAGGGATTACTAAGGTTAAAGATTTCCTTGATTGAGAAACGTTTTGCGAAAAATGATAAGGTAGAAACAAGCACAGTTTTAGCTCGCTTGATTTTAATGAAGTATAAGGGCAAAGGAAATATCAGGGAGTATATTATGGAAATGTCTCAT
Source organism: Asparagus kiusianus (assembly GCA_022839385.1). Lineage (NCBI taxonomy): Eukaryota > Viridiplantae > Streptophyta > Magnoliopsida > Asparagales > Asparagaceae > Asparagus > Asparagus kiusianus. The sequence continues at coordinate 34,209 of BQKN01061927.1, forward strand.
ATTGCCTTAAAGCTTAAGGCACTTAAACTCGATCTTTGTGATGAGTTATTGGTGCATTTGGTTTTGTTATCTCTTCCTGCACAATTTAATCAGTTTAAGGTCAGTTATAACTGCCAAAAGGAAAAATGGACTCTAAATGAGCTTATTTCATACTGTGTGCAAGAAGAAGACATGTTGAAGCAAGATAAGACTAAAAGTGCTCATATGGCCTATGCCTCTAAGGATAAGGGCAAGAAAAGAAAAAATAATAATGAAGCTGCTAAGGGTCATGTTCAGAAGAAACAACATAAGGATGATCAGGGTTGTTTCTTCTGTAACAAATCTGGACACGTAAAGAATGATTGTACCAAATATCACGCCTGGCGTGCTGAGAAGGGGTTGTCTGAGCTACCGAAAGCCAAGTGATGTTGAAAGACACATCTTTGTGGGCGACGGACAATCGGTAGATGTGGAAGCAATTGGGCACTATAGGTTGCTATTAGGAAGTGGTTCTTATTTGGATTTGAAAGATACTTTTGTAGTACTGTCTTTTAGACAGAATTTGATTTCAGTTTCTGTATTGGACAAATAAGGTTATTCTTGTTCATTTGGAAACAATCAATTCAGTTTATCTTTTAATTCAAATATTATGGGAACTGGTTACTTGAGTACTTATGACAACCTATATTTACTTGATACAATTGCTTCTTATAATGAAACTTTGCATGCGGAATCGTGTGGTACTAAGCGTAAATTAAATAAGGAAAGTTCAGCAATATTATGACATAAGCGCTTGGGTCATATCTCAAAAGGTAGAGTTGAGCGTCTTGTGTCTGATGGTATTTTGGATTCCCTAGATTTTTCAGATTTCAACGTATGTGTTGAATGCATCAAGGAAAAAAAGACCAAAGTTAAGAGATTAGGTGCCAACAGATCTTCGGATGTCTTAGAATTGATACATACGAATATTTGTGGGCCATTCCCTACGGCATCCTAGAATGGTCAATAATATGTTATATCATTCATAGACGATTACTCATATTATGGGTACCTATATCTTATTCATGAAAAATCTGAGTCTCTGGACATGTTCAAAGCCTATAAAGCTGAATTTAAGAATAAACTCAACAAAAGAATTAAAACCATTAGATCTGATCGTGGTGGTGAGTACTACGGCAGATATGATGGTTCAGGTGAACAACGTCCAGGACCATTTGCTAGATACCTAGAGGAGTGCGGTATCGTCCCATAGTACACCATGTCGGGTTCACCTAGCATGAATGGTGTAGCTGAAAGATGAAACATGACTCTTAAGGATATGATAAGAAGTATGATTGCTCATTCTTCTTTACCAGAGTCACTCTGGAGAGAAGCACTAAATACAACAGATTACATTCTGAATAGAGTACCAAGTAAAGCAGTTGCTAAAATACCTTATGAGCTTTGGACTGGTCGAAAGCCCAGTTTAAAGCACTTACATATTTGGGGATGTCCAGCTGAGGCAAGGCCTTATAGGCCAAATAAAAAGAAATTAGACTCCAAAACAGTTAGCAGCTACGTTATTGGGTATTCTGAACATTCTAGGGGATATAAGTTTTATTATCCCACACTCAGAAATATTTTTGAGATGAGAACAATAACATTCTTTGAGGATGTTGAGTTTAGGGGGAGAAATAAGGTTAAAGACATTGCTTTTGAGGAGAAATTGGCTTCAGATCCAATTCATACAGTTACTCTTGATAATATTCAGGTTCATATACTTGCTGTTGTTGCTCAAGAAGTAAATCCGAAACCTCAAGATGACAATGTTAAACAACTCCCTGTTCCAGAAAAACAAACTCAACAACCTCAAGAACCAGTGTCATTAAGAAGATCCACGAGAGAAAGGAGAAATGCTATTTCAAATGATTATATTGTATTTCTCCAAGAACATGAGGAAAGTAATGGAATGTTGGAAAATGATCCAATCAACTTCTCTCAGGCCATGAAAAGTTCTAACTCTCAATAGTGGATTGATGTCATGAATGAAAAGTACAAGTCTATGCAAGATAATAAGCTTTGGGAACTTGTCCCATTGCCAGAAGGTGCAAAACCAATTGGTTGTAAATGGATTTTTAAAACCAAACAGGATACAAATGGTAATGTGGAGAGGTATAAGGCACGTCTTGTAGCTAAAGGCTTTACTCAAAAGGAAGGCATTGATTATACAGAGACTTTCTCTCCGGTTTTATCGAAAGACTCTTTCAGAACAATCATGGTACTTGTTGCTCATTATGATCTTGAGTTACATTAGATGGATGTTAAGACTGTAATTCTCAATAGCGACATTGATGAGATGATTTATATGGTGCAACCAGTAAACTTTGTGTCAGGAGACCCAAAGAATATGGTTTGTAAATTAAGGAAATCCATCTATGGACTCAAGCAAGCTCCTCGTCAATGGTATTACAAGTTTTAACAAATAATTATCTCGTTCGGCTTTGAGATGAACATTGTTGATGACTGTGTATATCACAAGTTCAGTGGGAGTAAGTATATTTTTCTGGTTTTGTATGTCGATGACATATTGTTTGCCACTAATGATATAGGTATGTTGCATGAAACCAAGAGATTTCTATCAAAGAATTTTGAGATGAAAGATCTTGGGGATGCCTCTTCTATATTAGGAATCCAGATATATCGAGATCACTCTCGAGGTATACTTGGATTATCCAAAAGAGCTATATCGATAAAGTACTTAAAAGGCTTGGCATGTAAGATTGCAGACCAGGAGACACCCTTGTGGCTAAAGGAGATAAGTTTAGTCTCAATCAGTGCCCTAAAGGCAACCTTGAAATTCAGGAAATGTAGAAGATTCCTTATTCTTCGGCTGTAGGAAGTCTAATGTATGCTCAGGTATGTACGCGTCCGGATATTATGTACATTATTAGGATGTTAGGTAGATACTTAAGCAACCCTGGTATGGATCATTGGATACCAGTCAAAAGGGTTATGAGGTATCTTCAGAAAACAAAAGATTATATGCTCACATATAGAAAATTTGAACAGCTGGAGGTCATTGGGTACTCTGATTCTGATTTTGCTGGATGCCAAGATAGTAGGAAGTCTACATTATGCTACATTTATATGTTAGCAGGAGGAGTTATATCATGAAAAAGTATTAAACAGACACTCATAGCTTCCTCCACTATGGCAGCAGAGTTTGTAGCTTGCTATGAGGCATAAAATCAGGGAATATGGTTGCGAAATTTTGTCACTGGATTGCGAATTTTGGAAAATATAGAAAGACCACTAAGGTTATATTGTGATAATAAATCTACAGTAATGTATTCCAATAACAACAGGAGTTCAACTAAGTCAAAACATATTGACATTAAGTTCCTGGTTGTGAAAGAAATGGTACAGAGTGGACAGATATCCATAGAGCACATTGGGACAAACTCCATGATAGCAGATCCTCTTACTAAGGGATTGCCACCCAAGGTTTTTCATGAGCACACCGCTCATATGGGTGTGGTGATATTAGAGGATATCATGATTTAGTGGGAGTTTGTAATTTTTTTGGTGCTTTGTGTTTGGTTGTATTGTCTGATCAGAATAAAGTATTCAGTTAAGACACTCTGTTACATTATGTTTGGTTTTGACCTCACTAAAGTAGGACCGGTTAAAAATAGATATGTACTGATCACATTGCATGTAATTTTCATGCTGCACATCCATGATTGATCTATGTCGTTTGATTGCATTGGTATATGTGACCATTGATGGGTCGAGTCACGATAATGTGACGAAGGCCACTTTGATCCTATATTGATATAGTCAATGGACAGGATTATTCAGAAATACCTTTTCAGTGATAGCAATTTTGAGCTCATAAGGTTATACACAATTTAAAGAATCATATGGTGCCCAAGTGAGAGATTGTTGGATTTAAATCTAATTAAATCTAATTATGGGCACATATAATTAATCAATATGTATTGCTATCTTTAAGGATAATCCACTTAAAAGTGATCAATCAATTTGGGTTAATGGGTATTTAAATAAATCATGAGTTTATATATGCAGATACCAGGTTGTAATTATAATTTGATGAGGGGCCAAATTACAAATGTACAACACCTATATATATGGGGTTATGGTCCATAATCTAGGGTTAGCCACTCTCATTCTCTTATCCCCATCTAAAGAGATCTTAAGAAGAGAAACCCTAAGATTAGAAGATCATCAAACCCAAATCAGATTTTCCTCAATGGATTCAGGTATATGCTTCCGCATCTTTTGATTCTTGTTAATCTCTTTGAATCAATCATGGCTTTAAGATTTAGATCTCAATATTAGATCGAACACTCTCTAGTTCGGTGCGAGGCATATATGGACGCAGAGGAGCCTGGTAGATGCTCAAGGTCTCCTACATCGTTGCGGCAACAAAATCAGCAACTGTGCTTGTCTATGTCTGTTTATGATTTCTGACTGTGCTTTTTTCCTTCCTTTATTTTTTTCTTTTCGTTTGCAATTTCCTCTACGTACATATATCTTTATTGTTGTTGGGTCAAATTTTGAACCAAGACATGTTCAACTTTGGTATGAAGTATGATTTGTTGGGGAGAAACCCCTATGCCGAGATCCAACCAAATAGCCGAAAGAGATAAACCAACATACCAAACAATAGCACAAATAATCAAACACCAGATTTTACGTGGTTTGGCGAGATGCCTACGTCCACGGGGCAAGGAGGGGGGGTTTTTACTATTAGAAATCAAGAGAAACAAACTAGGGTTACAAATCTCTCATAAACCCTCAACAAATCAACTCTCAATCTCTCCAATTGCTCCTAGAATAGAAGCCCAAAGAAAACTCCTTTCAACAGCTCAAAACACTTGCCTTACAAACCCCAGAATCGAGTTTGGGTATTTATAGAAAACCCAAACGAAACGGGTCTGAAAAACAGACCCAGCCCAAACCGCTTCGGCGGTCGACCGCGGCGGTCGACCGCAATCCATCGCGGTCGACCGTCACGGTCAACTGCCCTCAATCCAGAATAGCCCTAATGGTCCAGAGAATTCTGCGGTTGACCGCGGCAGTCGACCGCCCACAAAACAGAAACTTCTGTGGTCGACCGTCGCGGTCGACCGCCACCAATCCTGACGCCCAGTAAGTCTCGTGCACGAACGCGGTCGACCACCGCGGTCAACCGCCAAACTGTCTGCCTGAATCCTGCCATTTCTACAAATCTCCACCTCGGCGAAGATTCTTCCAAACTGAGCCGACACCAACCAAACCAATGCCTCGCTTGTTGCATCCAGTACGCCATGGCAACGGACTCATGACAACGGACCCCATCCACAACATGTCGAGACCCAAACGGGAGTGCGAACACTCACCCCAAAACAACTGTGTCTACTCACCAAATCGGCTGTATCATAACTGACTGCCTACGTATCCTCTCCAAGGAATCAAGCCTTCACGTAGTTCACCAAATGGCCTCCAAAGGCCCTCAATGCAAAAGAAGAGTCTTCAACTCTTCACCAATACCAACATCCAATGCGCGACTGATAGCATCACCAACGGCCCCATACTAAAACGATCCAAACACCTCCACCTAAGGTGAACCAATGGTCATATCCAAGCTATATCCACCAGCTGCACACGAATCTACCAACTCGTCATCTGCATCCTGAACAATCTGATCCCCAAACTGTGTCACCTCAGTCGGAATCCCAACTAATGCAAAATGACCTGGAGTATGTGGAATAAGCTCCACCCGATGTGGAGTAGCATCAACCTCCACCCGCTGCGGTATCCCTCTGATCTGTTCAATACTCTCTACCTGCCAAGAGTCCAAAGTGACAAACCTGCTCAGACCAAACTCAAAAGCTCTCAATTGATAGCCGAACGAACTCCTGAATCCCAAATGCGCAATCGAATCCAATCTCACATCAACGATGTGACCAAGTGCTGGGTAGCCAAATATCCGACGCCGACCAAAATATGAATCAGCTCCACCAGATCTAACAACTCTACACGCAGCAGTCGGCAACCTCATAAGATAGCCCAATCGTGTTAAAGCCCGAATACCAAATCCACTGCTCGATAACCAACGCCAATCCTCCTCCAGAAAAGAACGGCCCACTAAATCCGCCATCTCATAACGTCGCCCCACTGTCTCCTCTCCTCTGAAGTGTCTCTAACTGCCATGAGCTCGGCACCAATGCACGAAAGAACCCCTACTAGAACTAGCACGACGGGTAACCTTTCTGCCCATACACCTCCTCCAACTGTTGCGGACTACTAGGGCTTCAGACTAACGATTACCTCCCACTGATACCTCCATGGAAGGCCCCCAATGCCTGACTAAACACCTCCAATAAGACCCCTCGATCGATGGATAGAAGTGCTGAACTCCACCTCAGTCTCCTCGCTCATCCCAATGTGCTCACTAAACTTCAATCTGCAGGTCATAGTACTCCTCAACAATCTGTGCACGGCATAACCAATAATATATCCCAGCACCAACCAATGCCCCAGTCTAGCCAAAGAAGTCGTCAGCGCTCTATCTACCACCGTGCTCCCAAGCAGATAATACAAGTTACTCCTCCTGACGCCCTTCATCATAATCATGGACCCCGATGTGACCTTCAAACGAGAATCCGCCAAGGCCACCCTATAGCCTGCTGCCTCCAATACCCCAAGTGAAATGATGTTCTTCCTCAGTTGAGGAACAAACCTCACATCAACCAACTCCCGAACCATCCCGTCACTCATCCTAATCCGAACGGTACCAATACCACCAATAGGACATCCGTGATCATTACCCATAAGAACAGCATCCCCTCTTTCCAACTCCTAAAAGCTGGAGAACCAATCCCTCCTAGGGCATATGTGGTAAGTAGCGCCGAATCCAACATTCACTCGGTGGAGTTGGCAACACCAACTGACGGAAGAGGTGGGCATGAATAGCCTAAAGAATCTGAATCTGAAATATCACCACTAGCCTTGGTAACATTCACCTCTGAAGCTTGAACAGCTTTCCCCTTATTCTTCACGGCTTGCAATTTTAGGCATTCGGCTTTCCAATGTCCATCTTCTCTACAAAAGGCATACTGATTCCTGCCAACTACAGGATGCCCCCCTCTAGACTGTGACCTCCTACTACGGTTTGGACTTCTAGCTCTTGCAACCAATGCCCTCGCAACCTGCTCAATGGAAGTCTCCTTGTCCTTCTTTCGAAGTTGATAGTTCACAAGGGCTGTGGTGACCTCACTATACGAAAGAGATGCCTTCCCATTAATAAGAGTGAGGACGAAGGTTTCATATTCCTCGTCGGGCAAGGAACTCAATAATAACAATGTCTTGTCTTCATCTTCAACTATAACACCTACATTCGTCAAATCTGCAAGTAGCTTCGTGTAGTGGTTCATGTGATCACTAATGGATGTCCCCTTCTTCAATTGGAAGCGATAAAGCTTCCTCTTCAAATGCAAACGATTTTCAACGCTCTTCGTTAAATATTTTCCCTCTAGGACCTCCTAAATCTTCTTTGCCGAAGTTTCATTCATCACATCATATTTTAGATCTTGGGTAAGGCAAGACCTAATCACACCACACGCCGTTCTATTCATTTTATTCCAAACCTTTTCATCCATGTTGTCCGGTTTCCCGTCCAACTCTAACGTATCTTCCAGATTTTACGCATTTAGCGCATCCATGACTTCACATCGCCAAAGTCCAAAATTATTTGGGTCGTTGAACTTTTCCACATCTATTTTCATAGAATGTATATTCAAACTTTGGACGGCCTTCACACTAGAAGAACCCTCCCCACTTTTATCTTTTTCAGCCATATATCTCAAAGCACCCAAACTATTGCGGAACAAATAGGAAATAGATCCAACTTGAAAAAGATAGAAACTTTACCATAAAGATCCAATCTTTATCACCAATCGAAGCTCTAGATGAACTTCCCAACTGATCTACACCTCCAAAAAAGCCCAAGCGTTGCCCGGAGCTCTGATACCAATTGTTGGGGAGAAACCCCTATGCCGAGATCCAACCAAATAGCCGAAAGAGATAAACCAACACACCAAACAATAGCACAAACAATCAAACATCATATTTTACGTGGTTCGGCGGGATGCCTACGTCCACGGGGCAATAAGGGGGGAGTTTTCACTATTAGAAATCAAGAGGAATAAACTAAGGTTACAAATCTCTCATAAACCCTCAACAAATCAACTCTCAATCTCTCCAATTGCTCCTAGAATAGAAGCCCAAAGAAAACTCCTTTCAACAGCTCAAAACACTTGCCTTATAAACCCCAGAATCGAGTTTGGGTATTTATAGAAAACCCAAACGAAACGGGTCTGGAAAACAGACCCAGCCCAACCCGCTTAGGTGGTCGACCGTGGCGGTCGACCGCCCTCAATCCAGAACAGCCCCAATGGTCCAGAGACTTCTACGGTCGACCGCGGCAGTTGACCGTCCACAGAACAGAAACTTCTGCGGTCGACCGCTGCGGGCGACCGCCACCAATCCTGACGCCCAGTAAGTCTCGTGCACGAACGCGGTCGACCGCCGCGGTCGACCGCCAAACTGTTTGCCTGAATCCTGCCATTTCTACATGATTCTTAATGAATTTCCCCCTTTTCTACATCTAGAGACTAACTTGGGAAATTTACACGTATGACAAAATTGCTAAGGTAAAAAGATTGATGAATACTTAATGGAACACATGGAGTTAAGTACAAGATGTTGGCCTTCTTGTTTTGATGATGTTTAATAAACAATTTACTTCTAATATTGTTTGTCTAGTATTTATATTTTTATATTTATTCTAGGCAAACAACGAGTTGGAGGATGGATGGAATTGCGCCTACATGATCATATCCAATGGAGGTTGGTGGAATTGTGGAGTGAAGCATCTTACAATTCAAAGTTAAAGATCAAGTTCAAGCTTCATTCGCAACGTGTACCAAGTTGAGCTACAATGAAGATCAAGATTGCTTGGGTAATGTAGTTTAGGATTTATATTATGTGTGTTAAGTACCTTAAGCCCAATATCTATACACACACATTTATTGGTTTCTTCGTATATATATATATATATAGTAATATATATATACATAAGTTTTGGTTTCTATGCATATATATAGTTTTATATATATACATACATAGTTTTGAGTTTTCATGTTTATATGCCCATATATGATTTCACCTTTAACAAGCTTATATTTAATAAAATCATACTTAGTGTTTTGAATATATTGCATAGAACATGCAATCTTATGAAAATATTATATTTCTAGGTTATAGACTTCATAACAACATGTTATATATTTTATCAAGTCTATACAATCATTTCATAAGGTTTCAAAATGTTGTTTGAGTCAAATATCAAAATATCAATTTCCAGGTTTTCATGTTTTTGAACGTATTTGCAAAATGATAATATTTTTCATTTGGGAAGTCCTTTTTTGAAACCAGTCATTGTAGCATATTTATTATCATGTCTACAATCATTCTCCAAAATTTTACATTTTTTAGAATTTATTTGATATTTTTAAACAGTGTTTTAAAATCAGAAAAATAGTTTTCAAAAACAGATTTTCAAGTATCAGTTTTTGGTCGACCACACCGGTCGACCGCTCAATTGTTTTTTCGTCAGTATGCGACAGAGAGTCTGTCGGTCGACCGGTCAGGTCGACCGAGAGCTCCATCGGTCGACCGCACCGGTCGACCGACGATTGTCCAGAGCTGGTCTTCGTGTTTTTGCTCTCCGTCGGTCGACTGACAGAATTTCCGGTCGACCGGTAATAGATCCGTTGCTTTTCCAATGGCTATTTCCTGAGCTGATTTGCTGGGGCTGTTTTTGTCTTTTTACTTGGGTTTTTGTTGAGATCTTGAGTGGGTATAAATACCCCATTGCTGATCTCTTCTATGACTAAGAAAAAGAAGTTTTTAACAAGGGTTTTAAAAAAAGTTTAAGTGTGGTTTTACTGGTTGTTTTAAGTTTGGGTTTTATTTACAAAGGAGGAAGCTTCACTGCAGATTGAGGGATTCTTTCTCAATCTTCTTCATCATCTTCTTTGTGTTTTAGAGAAGTTTTTCTAAACTCAACTCTAGCTTTACATTTATATACTTGTTTGATTATCATTGCTCTTAAGCTAGATTTTATATTTGAGTTTAGTTGAATTGATTCTATTTACTCATCGTTACACACACCCACATTGAGCTTTTAGTATTTACATACATAGTATAGTTGGGTGGTGAGAGTTTGTAACTTTGAGTTGTGCTTAATTGTGTTCTCATCTATTGTAGAGAACAAATTTATATTTGTTACATTGTGAGTGTTGTAAGGTTTTCGGTGAGCTAGAAAACCGAGTGTGTTGTGAAGTTTTCGGTGAACTAGAAAACCGAGTGTGAGGAGTGACGTTGATCGGTGAGCGTTGAAAACCGATACTGTGAGGTGTAAACGTTGTTCGGGTGAGCGTAGAAAACCCGGCTGTGATAGTGGATTTCTCCCCGGGAGTGGGGAGCGGAGACGTAGGACGAAAGGTCCGAACTCCGTGATCATATCTTGTGTTTGAGTGTGCTTTGGCGTTTATTTATACTTGTGTTTATATTTCTTGTCGCCATTGTCATTAGCTCATTATTTATATGATCCACTATCTAGTTCATATTGTTTACCCTTGTGTTAGTTTTATATCCTTGCACATATATTGTCTATATCTCTTTATTAGGATATATCTTATTGTTTATATATCCTTACATATATTTCTATCATATAGAATATATCACCTTCTGTATATTGCATATTCTTGCACATAACTTTTTGTATATCTATCTTACAAGAATATATTTGTTAATTAGTTTTAATTGGCATTTAATCGGATTAGATTAGCATAAGACCCTAATCACCCCCCTCTAGGGTCTAACAATCAGTATCAGAGCTTGGTGCTCTTTGATTTAAGGACTAACCGCCTTGAGTTAAAGATCCAAGTTATCTTTTTGTGCTAATCCAATTTTTGATTTTTGCATTGCTTGCATATATATATAGATTATGGATATGAATGATGCATCTTGTTTAGGCTATGATTCTAGTATTGCTCCTAGATTAGATAATTTCCCCTATGCCCAATGGTGTGTTAGATTTAAACTATTTGTTAGATCTAAACATTTTGATTTATGGGAAATTATAGATGATGCTTATATTCTGCCCATTTTGGAGAAATCCAAGTGGAATAAGAATGATCATCGTATGTTTACAATGAACAACATTTTGTTAGAATATTTGCTAAATGCTTTTAATCCATCTATGTCTAACAAGTTTGTTCATTTTGATAGTGCTTACACCTTATGGAAATTTATTGAAGCACATCAAGGGGACTTGGAGGCGATCTAACAAGCTTTGGAGGATCCGGCTTCAAGTTCATGTGGAGCATCATGCACACGGCCACTAGGCGATAGCCCTAGTAAGGTTTGCGAGTTCGAATCTATTAATGATTTACCTAATGATGAACTTGCTTGTGCTAGTGAAAGATTATTGCATGCCTATAAGAAATTACAAAATGATTTTATTGATTTAAAATGCAAGCATGATAATTTAGAATCCGATCATGAGGAGCTAGTGTCAAAATTGGATGTCATTGCAAAAGAAAATACCATGCTTAAAGAAAACAATGACATGTTAATTTTGGAAAATAGAAAATTGACATCATCCATTTCTAGCTTAACTCATGAAAGAGATAATGCCATGTTAGAAGTAAAGAACATACAAAATGATACGGAATCTTTTATAGATGACTATATATATTCTACTTCTAATAAAAATGCACATATACCTAATGATGAGTTGAATGATGTTAAAAATCGTATTTCTTCTTTAGATTCAACTCTTACTACATGCATTAATAATTATAAGAAACTTATGGATATATGTGCTAAGTCTCATGCTACCACATCTAGACATCCCATACACCATGCACATATATATAGCAAAGTTTACAAATGTTCAATTTGTGGTCGTAAAGGCCACTTATCTAAATTTTGCTATGATGCACACAAATATAAGAATACTAAAGCTCCTTGTGCATCTCATAAGGCTTCTTCATCACACACACATTTACATGCACCTAAAGTTCATCATAAGCATGCTAATGTGTATTCATGTGATTATTGTGGTCGTTTTGGTCATTTGGCCAAATATTATTTTAATTTGAAAAATAAGTCTCATTTGCCAAATGTTTCTAGTAGACCACATGTTTTTAAATGTGATGTTTGTGGTAGATATGGCCACTTAGGAAAGTTTTGTTTTGATAAGGTTTCATATTTGTAAAATAATTTTAAAAGACCATCCATGTTTGCAAATGCTTCAAATGATTCCCGTGCACGAGCTAAAGGTCCACAAAAACAAATGGATCTCTTTCATTGCACAAATTGCAATCGAAAGGGTCATTTGAGTAAATATTGCTTTGACCGTGTTAGTGCACCATATATGCCCAAGAGGGTTCATAACCCTAGGGCTTTGAGCTTAAAAGAAAGGGGTCATGTCCCTAAACAATCCGGCACCAAGAATGCTTGGGTGCCAAAATAATTTTTTAAACCAAGAATTTTAGTGTTTTTATTTTTCTCCTTCTTGGTTTTGAAAAATGTATTTTAAACTTTTATGAAAACAATTCCTTATTGGTTAAAATCTTTTATTTTCATGATTATTGGTTTTGCTTTCATGAGAGGTTTTGTATTTATATAACCCTCCGGGTTTATTGGGTGTTTATTCCCAAATCATGTTTACCGGATGCTAGAATGATTATATGGGTTAGAACAAGCTTAAGAGCTTGATATATTGTTGCCTCTTTTGAAATTCTTTTGTTAAAGATTTTGTTTTGTTGCTTTGAATTCATTATATTTCACTTATATGATGATATCTATATGTTTGTGCTCATGGATCATTTATTCGTGCCTTATAATGTATTCTATATGTGATTTGATCAAGCTTTACAAAGTTTCTTTTGATCAAACATTGTTTTTGAACTTAAATCTTGATTTATGATTTCATTAATTACTTTGTTTTTATTTGAAAACTTTTTGCATGATTCTCACGTTCCTTCTCTTTTTGATTTCATAAATCTACTTTTATAAATTGTTTTTATATTAGTGTAATGAGACACTATCTTCATAATGACATACTCATATGTGTTCTCATTGTCTTTTTGTATGTGAGTGATATTTAGCATATTCATGTATGCTTGCTCACATGTTTTGCCTTGATCTTTGTTTCATATATTTTCTATATGGCTTTTTGATAGGGGGAGCAATCCCTATATCTTTCTATATGTTATACTCACCCATGCTTATTGATAGGGGGAGCTTTCGCTCTCTTAATCTTTTTGTCCCCTTTTTGATGTTGTCAAAGGGGGAGAAATATTGTGAGTATGTTCTTTCTTGTTTATATGCATGATATATTATCTTGTATATGTTCATTTCCTTCATGCATATATTCCTTTTGGTAAATTGTTTGTCATCATCAAAAAGGGGGAGATTGTTGGCCTTCTTGTTTTGATGATGTTTAACAAACAATTTACTTCTAATGTTGTTTGTCTAGTATTTGTATTTTTGTATTTATTCTAGGCAAACAACGAGTTGGAGGATGGATGGAATTGCGCCTACATGATCATATCCAATGGAGGTTGGTGGAATTGTGGAGTGAAGCATCTTACAATTCAAAGTTAAAGATCAAGTTCAAGCTTCATCCGCAACGTGTACCAAGTTGAGCTACAATGAAGATCAAGATTGCTTGGGTAATGTAGTTTAGGATTTATATTATGTATGTTAAGTACCTTAAGCTCAATATCTATACACACACATTTATTGGTTTCTTCGTATATATATATAGTAATATATATATACATAAGTTTTGGTTTCTATGCATATATATAGTTTTATATATATACATACATAGTTTTGAGTTTTCATGTTTATATGCCCATATATGATTTCACCTTTAACAAGTTTATATTTAATGAAATCATACTTAGTGTTTTGAATATATTGCATAGAACATGCAATCTTATGAAAATATTGTATTTCTAGGTTATAGACTTCATAACAACATGTTATATCTTTTATCAAGTCTATACAATCATTTCATAAGGTTTCAAAATGTTGTTTGAGTCAAAATATCAAAATATCAATGTAGGCGTATAAAACTGCCTATAGGTCCCTTAACACAGCTTGACGACGTTAAACCAACCATCGGGCGATGTATGCAAACACGATCGTTAGTCCACAACACCGAAGCCAAGTGATACGCGACGAAACGGATTAATGAGGCTACGAAGCTAACGAACCACACGCAAACAACGGAATAAATCTACTCGCGTACGGAATTTAGCTAACGGGTTGAGGAATCAACGAGTCATCCAACCAAGAGCGGACACGGACGAATCACGATCGAATCAAGATCAGTTTCGGACTCGAACTCAGAAGTGGATTTACTGCCTAATCAGGAACCGGATTTACTACTAAATCAGGTTAACGAATCGAGTCCGAACAAATCAACCACACAACCGAATCACGGACAGAACCGAAAAACGGAAAACAACGGAAACCCAACACCTAGAGGGGCTCGGCCGAAACCGAGCCACCTCAAGGTGGCTCGGTGGCCGGCCCAGATCTGTGCCAAGGCACAGATCTGGTAGCCTATAAATAGGAGGGGCTATGTTCATTTTGAGGGGTTGGAAATTTTGGAGAGGCGAAGCCCTGCTGGATTCAAGACTCAGATCTAAAAAAAAGATCCAAGCTTTGGGACTTCGAGGACTCGCTCTTCCAGATCTGGTGCTCGGCGATCGTCAACGCTAAATAAGGCAAGAGTTCGAGAGGACCGGATCTCAGATCTACGCAGGCGTACTCCGAATCAAAGCTTGGTCTTTGATCCCGAGATTTGGGCGATTATTTCCTTGGTGAAATATTCTCCCCCCGGCTATTATTTCCTTCGTGAAATAATACCCGTCGTACTGCGTAGATCCGACCGAATCTAGATCTCGCGGTGGTCCATGGATAAACCCCGGCACAGGCGAAGAACCCACGCAAGCGAGCAACCGCAAAACAGGAGCTCGTGATTTGTTCGGCAAAAGGAGAAAGTTGTAATCTTTTTAATTTCTTTGATTTTATTGTAACCGGATCTTATAAAAAGACCGGATCTTTGTAACTCGAAAAACTGTTATTTATGATAGCAATGGAATCAATGAAGAAGAAAGCAACGAATTTTCCCGCGAACAATCTGGCGACCACAGTGGGAGCCGACGATCTCGCTGCCGAGATCGAAGCGTCGCAGCTGCGGATCTCAATCCCGGTCGTGGAGGAGGTCGAATACGAGTTCGACCAACAGAAGTTCGAGGAGTACCTGTCGTCCTCGTCCGGATCAACCTCCCCCCGCAAGTCCAAGAAAATCTCCTCCAGGAGAAAAACTCGTTGGTATGCAGACGTTGAAAACACCAACGAAGATCTCGCCCCGCTGGATGCCAAAGCCGCATCGGGTGAGATTCCTCCAATTCCCAGCCTGGTCGGATCTGCTCTGGCTAGCCCTTCTGCCGCAGAGGGCGTGGTGACTCTCTCGAAGAGAGCCCGCCAAAGGCAACGTCAACGCCTTGCGAAACAATTCGCAAAGGTCATGGAGTCAGTTGACGGGATTCGTTACAATACGGATCTGAAGAACAAGAAAGGCAAACAGCCTCAACAACAGATGAACGGCGGCTCTTTCAAGACACCCACAATGGAATGGGTCCGTGTCAAACGGAACCGTTCAACGTTGGGAGAGCGTATTCGCAAGCGCCGCGCACTATCAGTGCAGGCACGGGCTCAAGCTGAAGAAGCCCGTAGAAGGCTGCAGAAAGAGGTGGCCAAGAAGCCACCATCAACCCGCAAAGTTTGGAGGCCGAAGTCTGAAGCGGCGGTTCAGACCAAGGAGCAACAACTGCAGCCTTCAAAAGTTCAACCTCCGGCGAACCAACCCAAATCGCCGATGATTTCCACAACTGCTCCGGGAGATCCCGCAGGACCATCCCAAAGAAGGAAGTCAGTCTTGGAGCGCCTCGGTCCACTTCCCGAGAAGCGAAGCAAATCTCCAGTCCAAGAACGTTTGGGTCCAATAAAGAAACCCCGAACGATTCAACATGCTGGGGGTCGCCGCAACCCTCAACATGGCAAAGAAATTATGGCACCTAAGCGCACTACTTTGCGCATTGAAGTTCAGGAGCCCGTTGAGAATTCACACCCACAAAGGTGCGTTTCGAGGCGCGTAACTCTCGAAAGCCCGAAGAAGGTAGTTCGCTCTCAGAAGGAAACGTTATCGTCTGATGATGATTGCGTTATACCTGAGAAATCGTGCCAACACACGATAGGTTGCTCCGACTTTCAAACGGACAAGTTGTACTATCGTGTTGGGGGTACGAGCAAAGCCAGAAAGAGAAGTCCTCAAAGGCTAGAAACTCAATGCCCTTGTTCAAAGCTCATTCGGGCAGTACTGTCTGAGTGCAACTGCATCAAGGCAGTCCCCGAGAGAGTTTCAGTGTTCGAAAGGCTCAGTACCGAAGCGCCAAAACCAAGGCATAGGCGTTTCCGGCAAAGAAGAACGGTGGTCGGTGATGGAGAATTTCCGAGGGTCACCGCCAATATGACCAGCAAGGGAACATCGGCTCAGGACAATCCCGAGGCGATTCTAGAGGTGCCCTGACGTGTAACTCGTCTGCAGTCCGGAGCTATCATTCGTGCAACGTATGGTAGGGTTCGGACAAGATTACCTTCGGGAGATGAAGAATCAGATGCTGGCTCAGCAATTGCGTCAGACAATACCGTATCCAGCGAAGGACAACCCCGCGAGTCATTCATGATAAGCGCAGAACAAGTGACCAAGATGCTCGAAGAAGCCATGGCCAAACAACAAGAGAGCTTCAGGTTCGAAATGCAGATGTCCATGCAGAATATGGGAGAAATGCATGAGCAACAAATCCAGGCACTGACGAACCGACAAGGCGAACCAAGCCGCCGTAACCAGGTTATTCAGGAAGATGAGCACACGGATGCGGATGAAACTCGCAATGCCAATGATCCTCCCGTTAATGCAGGGGGTGGCAATGAGGATGCTAGTCACAACACCACGCTTCCACCTCAGAATCGTGCTGATGAAAACTCGGGTGAAAGTCTGAAAATCAAAAACCTCGAAAGCAAGATCAATACGTTGATTTCTGCTCAAGAGGTGAAGAAAACGGGCATTCCTTATCCATACCCAAGAGAATGGGAATCAATCCCATATCCGGCGAAGTTCAACCTAATCAACTTCACGCCGTTTGATGGGAAGGGTTCACCCACTCAGCATGTGATTTATTTTAAATCACACCTGGGGGTAATCTCCGGCAATGAGCCTCTAATGGTGCGGTCAATCGTTGGCACTCTTCGCGGAGCCGCCTTCGATTGGTATCGCCGCCTCAAGCCAGGTAGCGTGAACAGCTGGGACGACATGGAGACTAAGTTCCTCACAAATTTCTTCAACGACGACACTGAGATATCTATCGGATCGTTGCTCGATGAGAAGCAGAAGGACGGGTAGTTAGTCGACACCTTCGTCAAAAGGTTCCGGAACAAGGCGTTGAATTGCAGGGACCCGATCACTGAGGAGTTCATCCTCCAGACCTGCCACAACAATCTTTCCTTGGACATATTGGAAGCAATGGGGACATCACCATCCAAAACGTGGAAGGATCTGAAAGTCTGAGGGGAGCAAGCTGAGCGATTCCTCAGAAGAAAGAAGGCGGAGAGAGGCCAACAAGCGGTGAATGCTCCAGCGCAGAATTTCAACCCAAGGGGGAAAGGTAAGGCACATGCTAATGCAGTTGATGCTAACCAGACTTTTCAATTGCAACCTCAGCAACAGCAGCAGCGGCAACAACGGCCTCAGAAGCAGAAATCTTTAGAGCCAAGGTTTCCCAAAGTTTACTCCTTCAAGGATGATGAAGTTCCCGACATCTTCAAGTACTTGTTGGAGAACAACAAAATCTAGCTGCCGGCGATCGTAGATCAAGAAGGGGCCAGCAAAGTGACGGATCCAAAGTACTGCGCGTACCATAGAGCGGTCCATCACCCTACGAGGTCATGCTACCACCTCAAGGACAAGATCCAGGTGTTAATTGATGTGGACGTCATAACCCCGAAGCCTGCCAAGAATGTAGGAGCAAACGCAGTGTCAATCAGCTTTGGATCGGTGCCCACGACATGGTTCGAGCCGAAACGCATCACCAAAGTGGGAATGAAGACGGTGAATGATGACCCATATGGACAGCGCCAAAAGGGACTTGTGCCACACACAGCCCCGAACGGCGAAATCCTTTGGGTTCATCCGGATCTGATTGAAGATGAGTAGTGGGCGACTTCCTCGAAAAGAAAGGGTAAAGACAAAGCCTGCAACGCTACTTTCGTAATCTTCGAAGAGGATGGCGATGAAGCTCCTACCTTCCCGCTCTCTGAAGAAGAACAAGAAGTGTTTGCTACCAGAAGCGGAAACGAGTATCACTATAGCTATCCATCGCCCAGTGACCAGTTAGCTTAGCAGGGGGTGACTAAACGGGGACCAGCCAAGACTCTAACAGAGCTGGGGGTGATTGCAGCTCCTAAACCGGTTGAAGATGCTCGACGACAGCCGACGGATAAGCAGAAAGAAAAGAGACCCCAAGAGGTGCAGAATCCAAAGCAGTCTCGTTTCAATCGTCCGATTGGAAGAGATAAACCGGAGAGCTCGAAAACTCCGCGTATTTTCGATATTATGGCTCAATTAGCCAATATTCCGACGCGAATAACGCTGTATGAGTTGCTGCGGCTGTCTAAGGAAACCAGGGAAGCCTTACGAGAAGCCTTGGCCGATTCAGAAGCATTCCTCACTCGGATCAAGCCGGTACCGGAAGAGCTAGAACCGTCAGTTCAACAATGCAATATAGCAGCCAAGAACCTTCCTTGCATTACATTCACCAAAGAGGATATGCAGACGAAGAATTCGAACCATGATCGACCCCTGTACTTCATTGGGTACATTGGCTCCAGCGAAGTCAGCCGAATCCAAGTGGATCCTGGTTCCGCTGTGAGTATTATGCCGCTGCGCTTGATGCATAGCCTCGGCATTCCAGTCAGCAAATTGGCGTCTACAGGCACGGTCATTTACGGATTCAACACCAGCGGGTTAAGGCCTTTGGGAAAGATGTGGATAAAATGTCAGATGGGTGATCTGAAGACGGAGGTCACGTGTTACGTGATTGATGCCGAGACATTATATAACTTACTATTGGGTCGGCCTTGGATCCATAGTAACGTTATAGTTCCCTCCACCCTATATCAGTGTCTGAAATATGTCGACACTGAGGGGAGGGTCAGGACGGTGGTCGCGGATAAGCAACCATTTAAAGGGTTTGAGAATTATTTCACTGATTCTCTCCTTTATGGTAACGAATCCGATACTGAACCATCGGTCTAGGGCACGGACAGCGAAGAAGAAGCTGATTCCGAAGCCGGATTCGATTACAATGGTGGTTTTGTTTTAAATAACATTGTACCCTTTGTAATTAATCTTGACGATGAACAATCGTCAGATGGCAGTTGTAACTGGCAACTTGCCAATATTGAAATAAAAGACGATTTAGAGTACTCGTTGTCTCTTGATGATGCGATAAAAGGATTGTACGATAATCCGGATTTATATACGCCGCTCCGAGCATCTTATGTAACAAAGAAAAGCCTCCAGCATTCTTTCGGGACAACCCTAGTTATCCCTGCCAAAATAGGAGGTGAAAAAGAAGTGATTTACGGTAAAGGAGAGAATTTTCCGTTGCCAGATCATTTCCTAAGAGAAGATGAGAATGAAGACAAACATGGTCGACATTTATCTAAATACAGTCCGGAAGCACGCAAGCTCATGGAAAAACAGGGATATGATTTCACACTCGGAGAAGGTTTGTACTTCGATCGAGGTTCCCGTATTCTAGCCAAAACAGCATATGTACCAAAAGGGAAACCGGATGATTATTACCGTCACAAAAGAGGCTTAGGCTACGTCTCCTTGTCTGATGATGAATGTGGTTGGCAAATTATCGATCAAATTGCTAACAAAGCTAAGGATGGGTACTTGTCAGATTCCTCAAAATGGGACTCCGATATAAGTTTAGGAGAAGTATTTAAAGCCCTAATGACGAACATGACTACAACTGATCCATCTACGATGGAGGACGATGATCAAATGCCAACGTGGGAAGACCCATGGGTTCATCACCTGAACATGCAGTATGGTGATAGGTTTGAACAGAGGGAACCCTCCACTGAAGACGAAGTAGTCCAAATTAATATGGGCGATGAAGCCAACCCAAAGCCCATATTCATCAGCGGTAGTCTTCCCCCAAATGAGAAAGAGGAATTAATTGCTCTCATCAGGGAATACATCGACGTCTTCGCTTGGAATTACGAAGACATGCCAGGGCTCGACCCCAATGTGGCAATGCATCGCCTCGATATCAAGACGGATGCCAAACCTGTCAAACAACAGCAGAGACGGTTTCGTCCGCAGATTATGGAAGCCATCGAGGCAGAGGTTAAGAAATTGATCGACTCAGGATTCATCCGAGAGGAGCAGCATCCAGACTGGCTAGCTAATATTGTCCCAGTCATGAAGAAAAATGGTAAAATCAGGATATGCATCGACTTCAGGGACCTGAATGCGGCACGTCCGAAAGACGACTTTCCCCTCCCAATCACGGACGTCATCATCGACAATACGTGCGGATTTGAGAGGATGTCCTTCATGGATGGCTTTTCGGGGTATAACCAAATCAAGATGCACCCGGATGATGAGAAGCATACAGCGTTCAGAACGCCCCTCGGTGTCTTCTGCTACACAGTGATGCCTTTCGGTCTAAAGAATGCAGGCGCCACATACCAACGAGCGATGATGAAGATTTTCCAGAAGCACCTCAGGAAAACGGTCGAGTGCTACGTTGATGATTTGGTTGTAAAAAGCCGCAACAAAGGAGATCACATCAAGGACTTGAAGACGATGTTCGATCTCATGCGGAGTCATCAATTAAAAATGAACCCCACCAAATCCTTCCTTGGAATGTCCAGCAGAAAATTCTTGGGATTCGTCGTCACCACTAAAGGCATACATATTGATCCTGACAAGGTGAAGGCGATACATGAATTGCAGCCCCTAAGAAATCTAAGAGAACTCAGAGGATTGTAAGGACGTTTATCTTACATCCGGCGGTTCATCTCAAATCTTTCTGGGAAGTGCCAACCATTCTCTAAACTAAACAAGAAAGGGGTGTCATTTATTTGGGACGACGCCTGCCAAAAAGCACTCAAAGATATCAAAACGTATCTGACGAATCCTCCTATTCTTGTCGCACCAAAATCAGGTAAACCGTTCTTGATTTACATCAAGGCGATGAACCATTCAATAAGTGCTTTATTAGCACAAGTCGATGATAATGGTCACGAATAGGCGGTTTATTACTTGAGTCGGACTTTGGTAGGCGCTGAGTCCCGATATCCGATGATTGAAAAAGAATACCTCGCATTAGTATTCGTAGTACAAAAGATGCGGCATTACTTGGTTGGACAGACGATTTACGTTATTTCTAACGTTAATCTAGTACGGGTATTTATGACGTAACCGGGTTCGACGAATTGGCGATTAGCGAAGTGGGCCCTTCTCTTGTCCCAGTATGATTTGCACTTCAAACAGCAGAAGTCGGTCAAAGGACAAGCAATTTGTGATCTTTTGGCGGCAAACCCGACAACAGATACGGTAGAAGTATATGATGACTTGCCGGATGAAACCCACGAGGTTAATACTACATCACACCAACAAGTATGGCAATTATACTTTGATGGTGCTTTGAGAGCAGTTAATAAGGCAGTAACCCCCGGATGTCCTAAAGTCTCCTCCGGAGTTAGAGTTGTTTTAGTTTCCCCGGGGAAGCATGTGATGCCTCGGGCTTATTCACTGACAGATCCCTGTTCCAATAACGTAGCCGAGTACAACGCGCTCCTCATTGGACTCAGTTTCGCCAAGGAGCTGGGGGTCGAATATCTCGAAGCTTTTGGGGATTCTCAATTGATAGTTAACCAAGTCCGTGGAGAGTATGAAGTCAGAAACCAAGACCTGATCCCATACCACCAGGAGGCCGTCAGAATGGCAGATTCTTTTGAGGAATTCTTTATTGAATACATCCCTCGTCTCCAGAACGCTTATGCGGATGCACTGGCAGCACTAGCAGTATCACTCGCGCAGCCGCCCGAAACTGAACTGCTAGTCACAGTAAGATCACATCAACTCTGCATACCCATATACAATATGGATATCAAAGAGGAAGATGACAGAAAAATAAACACCAAGGAGGTGAACTCAACTCAAATCGGGTCTGAGTCCCGAGATTAGCGTTTTCCCATCATTGACTACGTCCAGTACGGTATTTTGCCAGAGGATGTAAAAGAAAGGGAATCGATCCGTCGAAGAGCACCAAGGTTCTTCTATAATGCCGAGACCCGTACATTATACCGCCGAGGGTATGATGATTTGCTACTCCGATGCCTTTCGAACGAAGAAGCAGAAGAAGTTCTTAAGGAAGCACACGAAGAAGAATGCGGTGCGCATCAGCCTGGTCCCAAGCTGTATGATCGCATCAGAAGGATGGGATACTTTTGGCCAACAATGGTCCGTGACGCGATCGAATACGCACGAGGATGTCATGCCTGTCAAGTGCATGCAAATTATATGCACCAACCACCGGAGCGGTTACACACGTCAACCACTTCCTGGCCATTCGAGACATGGGGTATGGACATTGTCGGTCCTATTTTTCCCCCTTCAGTTAAAGGTGATCGGTTTATTCTCGCAATCACGGATTACTTTTCAAAGTGGGCTGAAGCAATTCCTCTTAAGGAAGTGAAGACGAACAACGTCATCAATTTCATCAAGCATTATGTCATATACCGACACGGCGTGCCGAGACGGATCATTCATGACAACGGTCCGCAGTTCATAAGCAACGCTTTCGTCAGGTTCTGCGACAAATTTAAGATTCAAGATGTTTCGTCGACAGCTTATTATCCTGCTACGAACGGATTAGCTGAGGCTTTTAACAAGACGATCATTAAGATCCTATCAAAGCTCGTGAAGACCAATAAACGAGACTGGGACGATAAACTCGGTGAAGCACTCTGGGCTTATCGCACCACCGTACGCACACCTACGGTTGGAAATCCAAATCCCATCTCTTCGAATCGCTCTCGTAACTGAGATGACGACGGAAGAGCAACATCAGAAACGTCTCGAAGAACTCGAAATGTTGGATGAAAGGCGCTTGGAAGCTCAACAACATATTGAGTTTTATCAAGCCAGAATATCTAGGGCTTTTAACAAAAGAGTCCGACAGAGAAGCTTCAAGGAAGGAGATCTGGTCCTCACTGATCGCCGACCGATAATCCTCAATTCCAAGAAGAAGGGTAAGTTCGAACCCAAATGGGA
Organism: Asparagus kiusianus; assembly: GCA_022839385.1. Classification (NCBI taxonomy): domain Eukaryota; kingdom Viridiplantae; phylum Streptophyta; class Magnoliopsida; order Asparagales; family Asparagaceae; genus Asparagus; species Asparagus kiusianus. The sequence goes on from BQKN01061927.1 coordinate 57,745, forward strand.
AGGACCGTTTGTGATAGACACAGTCTACTCAAATGGTGCATATCGCCTCGTTTCTCTAAAAGGCGTCAGGCAATTAATACTAATAAACGGGAAGTTCCTGAAAAAGTACTATCTCTAGTACATTAAGGATAACCCATTTATCGGGAAGTTCCTCGAAGAATATTACACTTAATATTCTAGAGGATAACCCAAAATCATTTTCACCACCAAAATCCCTCACTGATCAATTTCAATTGACAGTGAGTTCTCCAAAATTGTCTTTCTGGTCCAAGCTACCAACAAATTCCCCTCTTAATTCTTTCCACGAACAAGAGGTCCACTTTCAATTCGGAGTCTCCTTTCGATAAACGAAAGAACTCCCCTCTTTTCTCTTTGGTTAAACCTCTTTATGATCATAACCAAAGTTGAAATTTCATTTCGATAAACAAAAAACTCATCTAGATAACCGATCCTATAAAAGGTAAGCTTATTTAGATCTTCCGGATTCTCGGAGTGGAGATCACACTTCTAGTTTCTTTCTTGCACTGGAAATAGAATATAAAATTCTTCTTTTACAGAATCAAGGAATAGAATATAAAATTCTTCCTTTCTTGTTTGGGAAATAGAATATAAAATTCTTCCTTCCCACACCAATCCTTTTCCAAGAATTTAGGATTCATCCTAGGAAGTTTATCCCGAATCCTAAGCAGGGATAAGTCTGCGCCTAACACGCGCTGCCGGTTTAGTCTTTCTCCGTAGAAGAAGACACCAGAATTTGATTTTGGGGTATTTTATCCTGAAACCTAAGTAAGGATAAGTCTGCGCCTAACACGCGCCGCCGGTTAGTTCTTAACCGTTAAAAAGAACACTCGCCCACATATTCAACATTGTGGCAGGTTGTTATTAATAACACCAAAATCCACGCCTTACACGCGTGGGGAATTTCATCCTGAATACTAAGAAAGGATATGCCGACGCCTAACACGCGTCGCCAGATTAGTCTTTTACTGTCCAAAAAGACACCAGAGTTCGATTCTGGGGTATCTTATCCCGAAACCTAAGTAAGGATAAGTCAGCGTCTAATACACGTTGCCGGGTAGCCTATTCCCGTAACAATGGCGAAGTCTACGTATTCAAAGTCGTAGCAAAGAGTCTAAGGGAGTTCATTCCGTTAGCACAACGTTACATGCAGAACGGATTTAGACAATTCGCATGCTAGCCCGACTCAAACGGTAGTCGGTAAAGGCTAATCAAATCCGTTGAAGGCTGGGGGTTAGCCAAAAATCCTAAAGTCAACGCCTAACACGCGTCGACGGGTAGCCTATTCCCGTAACAAATGGTAAAGTCTATGTATTCAACATCATAGCACAGAGTCTAAGGGAGTTCATTCCTTTAGCACAACGTCACATGCGGAACGGACTAAAACAATTCGCATGTAAGCCCGATTCAAACGGTAATCGATAAGAGCACGTCAAATCCGTTGAGGGCTGAGGATTTGCCAAAAATCCTAAGTCAACGTCTCATACACGTTGCTGTTTAGTCTTTTCACAGGAGAAAGAAGAAGTCTACGTATTCAATATCGTAGCACTAAAAGAGTTAACTCTTTTAGCTTAACGTCACATGCGGAACGGACTTAAACAATCTGCATGCTAGCCCGACTCAAACGGTAGTCGGTAAAGGCTTATCAAACCCGTTGATGGCTGAGAATTTGCCAAAAATTCTATAAATACGAGTCATTGATGCATCAATTCTATGGATTGGTCTCGTGACTCAAGTATCTGCCACGCTCCAATTCCTTAAGAGCTTAAACTGTGTATACTCCAGAAAACGTACGAGTATAAACTGTGTCGGACGCCGGACAACGCGTCGCAATGAAGCTCAAACGTCGGACAACGCGTTGTAAACGAAGATTCAATACCGACAATCGATGGTCAGTTCCATGTTGAAACAGCCAACTCGAGCTAAAAAGCCAGGAAATCGAGAATCGACTTCAAATTCAAAATTCCGACAGACGGTCAGATAATAAATGCAGCACCGGAACCCTTACAGATATTCGACAAAGCACCGAATAGCCTGGAGGACTGAAGGAATCAAGAATAGAAGTCATTCCAAACATCCCGTCATAACCGATTGAAGGATGGGACAATCATATCCAAAGTATTCCTGACTCTTCTATAAAAGAATGAGGCTGAAATACTTTGGAGGGGGTATCTGTAGGCGTATAAAACTGCCTATAGGTCACTTAACACAGCTCGACGACGTTAAACCAGCCATCGGGAGACGTATGCAAACACGATCGTTAGTCCACAACACCGAAGCCAAGTGATACGCGACGAAACAGATTAACGAGGCTACGAAGCTAACGAACCGCACGCAAACAACGGAATAAATCCACTCGCGTGCGGAATTTAGCTAACGGGTTGAGGAATCAACGAGTCATCCAACCAAGAGCGGACACGGACGAATCACGATCAAATCAAGATCAGTTTCAGACTCGAACTCAGAAGTGGATTTACTACCTAATCAGGAACCGGATTTACTGCCAAATCAGGTCAACGAATCAAGTCCGAACAAATCAACCACACAACCGAATCACGGACAGAACCGGAAAACGGAAAACAACGGAAACCTAACACCTAGAGGGGCTCGACCGAAACCGAGCCACCTCAAGGTGGCTCGGTGGCCGGCCCAGATCTGTGCCAAGGCACAGATCTAGTAGCCTATAAATAGGAGGGGCTATGTTCATTTTGAGGGGTTGGAAATTTTGGAGAGGCGAAGCCCTGCTGGATTCAAGACTCAGATCTAAAAAAGAAGATCCAAGCTTTGGGACTTCGAGGACTCGCTCTTCCAGATCTGGTGCTCGGCGATCGTCAACGCCAAATAAGGCAAGAGTTCGAGAGGACCGGATCTCAGATCTACGCAGGCGTACTCCGGATCAAAGCTTGGTCTTTGATCCCGAGATTTGGGCGATTATTTCATTGGTGAAATAATCCCCCCCCCCCCGGCTATTATTTCCTTCGTGAAATAATACCCGTTATACTGTGTAGATCCGACCGGATCTAGATCTCGCGGTGGTCCACGGATAAACCCCGGCGCAGGCGAAGAACCCACGCAAGCGAGCAACCGCAAAACAGGAGCTCGTGATTTGTTCGGCAAAAGGAGAAAGTTGTAATCTTTTTAATTTCTTTGATTTTATTGTAACCGAATCTTATAAAAAGACCGGATCTTTGTAACTCGAAAAACTGTTATTTAAGATAGCAATGGAATCAATGAAGAAGAAAGCAACGAATTTTCCCGCGAACAATCAATTTCCAGGTTTTCATGTTTTTGAACGTATTTGCAAAATGATAATATTTTTCATTTGGGAAGTCCTTTTTCAAAACCAGTCATTGTAGCATGTTTATTATCATGTCTACAATCATTCCCTAAAGTTTTACATTTTTTGGAATTTATTTGATATTTTTAAACAGTGTTTTAAAATCAGAAAAACAGTTTTCAAAAACAAATTTTCAAGTATCAGTTTTCGGTCGACCGCACCGGTCGACCGCTCAATTGTTTTTTCGTCAGTATGCGACAGAGAGTCTGTCGGTCGACCGGTCC
>BQKN01061927.1:74067-97799 GCA_022839385.1 Asparagus kiusianus
TAGCCTCGTAGCCTCGTTAATCCGCTTCGTCGCGTATCGTTTGGCTTTGGTGTTGTGGACTAACGATCGTGTTTCGATACGTTGCCCGATGGTTGGTTTGTCGAATTGGCGTCGCCGAGCTGTGTTAAGGGACCTATAAGCAGTTTTATACGCCTACAGATACCCCCTCCAAAGTATTTCAGCCTCATTCTTTTATAGAAGAGTCTGGAATACTTTAGATATGATTGTCCCATCCTTCAATCGGTTATGACGGGATGTTTGGAATGGCTTCTATTCTTGATTCCTTCAGTCCTCCAGGCTATTCGGTGCTTTGTCGAATGTCTGCAAGGGTTTCGGTGCTGCATTTATTGTCTGACCGTTTGTCGGAATTTTGAACTTGAAGTCAATTCCTGATTTTTGGATTTTTAGCTCGTGTTTGTTGTTTCAACATAGAACTGACCATCGATCGTTAGCGTTGCGTCTTCATTTGCAACGCGTAGTCCGGCGTTTGAGCTTCATTATAACGCGTTGTCTGGCGTTCGAGCTTCATTATAACGCGTTGTCCGGCGTTCGAGCTTCATTGTAACGCGTTGTTCGGCGTTCGACACAGTTTATACTCGTAAGTCTGCTGGAGTATACACAGTTTAAGCTCTTAAGGAATTGGAGCATGGCAGATACTTGAGTCACGAGACCAATCTATAGAATTGATGCGTCAATGACTCGTATTTATAGAATTTTTGGCAAATTCTCAGCCATCAACGGGTTTGATAAGCCTTTACCGACTACCGTTTGAGTCGGGCTAGCATGCGGATTGTTTAAGTCCGTTCCGCATGTGACGTTAAGCTGAAAGAGTTAACCCTTTTAGTGCTACGATATTGAATACGTAGACTTCGTCTTTCTCCTGTGAAAAGACTAAACAGCGACGTGTATGAGACGTTGACTTAGGATTTTTGGCAAATCCTTAGCCCTCAACGGATTTGACATGCTCTTACCGATTACCGTTTGAATCGGGCTTACATGCGGATTATTTTAATCCGTTCCGCATGTGACGTTGTGCTAAAGGAATGAACTCTTTTAGACTTTGTGCTATGATGTTGAATACATAGATTTTACCATTTGTTACGGGAATAGGCTACCCGGCGACGCGTGTTAGGCGTTGACTTTAGGATTTTTGGCTAACCCCCAGCCTTCAACGGATTTGATTAGCCTTTACCGACTACCGTTAGAGTCGGGCTAGCATACGGATTGTCTAAATTCGTTGCGCATGTGACGTTGTGCTAACGGAATAAACTCCCTTAGACTCTTTGCTACGACTTTGAATACGTAGACTTCGCCATTGTTATGGGAATAGGCTACCCGGCAACGTGTATTAGACGCTGACTTATCCTTACTTAGGTTTCAGGATAAGATATCCCAGAATCAAACTCTGGTGTCTTTTTCTGCGGAGAAAGACTAAACCGACGACGCGTGTTAGGCGTCGGCATATCCTTTCTTAGGATTCAGGATGAAATTCCCCATGCGTGTAAGGCATGGATTTTGGTGTTATTAATAACAACCTGCCACAATGTTAAATATGTTGGTGGGTGTTCTTTTTAATGGTTAAGAACTAACCGGCGGTGCGTGTTAGGCGCAGACTTATCCCTGCTTAGGTTTCATGATAAAATACCCCAGAATCGAACTCTGGTGTCTTCTTCTACGGAGAAAGACTAAACCGGCAGCGCGTGTTAGGCGTAGACTTATCCCTGCTTAGGATTCGGGATAAACTTTCTAGGATGAATCCTAAATTCTTGGAAAAGGATTGGTGTGGGAAGGAAGAATTTTATATTCTATTCCCCGAACAAGGAAGGAAGAATTTTATATTCTATTCCTTGATTCTGGAAAGGAAGAATTTTATATTATATTTCCAGTGCAAGAAAGAAACTAGAAGTGGGATCTCCACTCCGAGAATCCGGAAGATCTAAATAAGCTTACCTTTTATAGGATCGATTATCTAGATGAGTTTTTCGTTTATCGAAATGAAATTTCAACTTTGGTTATGACCATGAAAAGGTTTAACCAAAGAGAAAAGAGGAGAGTTCTTTCGTTTATCGAAAGGAGGCTCTGAATTGAAAGTGGGCCTCTTGTTCGTGGAAAGAATCAAGAGGGGAATTTGTTGGTGGCTTAGACCAGAAAGACAGTTTTGGTGGACTCAATGTCAATTGAAATTGATCAGTGAGGGATTTTGGTGGTAGAAATAATTTTGGGTTATCCACTAGAATATTAAGTGTAATATTCTTCGAGGAGCTTTCCGATAAATGGGTTATCCTGAATGTACTAGGGATAGTACTTTTTCAGGAACTTCCTATTTATTGGTATTAATTGCCTGACGCCCTCTAGAGAAATAAGGCGATATGCACCGTTTGAGTAGACTGTGTCTATCACAAACGGTCCTTCCCATTTGGGTTCAAATTTACCCTTTTTCTTGGAGTTGAGGATTATCGGTCGGCGAGCAGCGAGGACCAGATCTCCTTCCTTGAAGCTTCTCTGTCGGACTCTTTTGTTAAAAGCCCTAGATATTCTGGCTTGATAAAACTCAATGTGTTGTTGAGCTTCCAAGCGCCTTTCATCCAACATTTCGAGTTCTTCGAGACGTTTTTGATGTTGCTCTTCCGTCGTCATCTCTGTTGCGAGAGCGATCCGAAGGGATGAGATTTGGATTTCCAACGGTAGCACAGCTTCACATCCGTATACCAACGAATACGGGGTGGCTCCCGTAGGTGTGCGTACGGTGGTGCGATAAGCCCAGAGTGCTTCACCGAGTTTATCGTCCCAGTCTCGTTTATTGGTCTTCACGAGCTTTGACAGGATCTTAATGATCGTCTTGTTAAAAGCCTCAGCTAATCCATTTGCAGCGGGATAATAAGCTGTTGACGAAACATCTTGAATCTTGAACTTGTCACAGAACCTGAGGAAAGCGTTGCTTATGAACTGTGGACCGTTGTCATGAATGATCCGTCTCGGCACGACGTGTCGGTATATGACATGATGCTTGATGAAATTGATGACGTTGTTCGTCTTTACTTCTTTAAGCGGAATTGCTTCAGCCCACCTTGAAAAGTAATCCGTGATTGCGAGAATAAATCGATCACCTTTGACTGAAGGGGGAAAAATAGGACCGACAATGTCCATACCCCATGTCTCGAATGGCCAGGATGTGGTTAACGTGTGTAACCGCTCTGGTGGTTGGTGCATATAATTTGCATGTACTTGACAAGCGTGACATCCTCGGGCGTATTCGATTGCGTCACGTACCATTGTTGGCCAAAAATATCCCATTCTCCTGATGCGATCATACAGTTTAGGACCAGGCTGATGCGCACTGCATTCTCCTTCGTGTGCTTCCTTAAGAACTTCTTCTGCTTCTTCGTTCGAAAGGCATCGGAGTAGTAAATCATCATACCCTCGACGGTATAATGTACGGGTCTCGGTATTATAGAAGAACCTTGGTGCTCTTCGGTGGATGGATTCCCTTTCTTTTACGTCCTCTGGCAGAATACCATATTGGACGTAGTCAATGATGGAAAAACGCCAATCTCGGGACTCAAACCCGATTTGAGTTGAGTTCACCTCCTTGGCGTTTATGTTTCTGTCATCTTCCTCTTTAATATCCATATTGTATATAGGTATGCAGAGTTGATGTGATCTTACTGTGACTAGCAGTTCAGTTTCGGGCGGCTGCGCAAGTGATACTGCTAATACTGCCAGTGCATCCGCATAAGCGTTCTGGAGACGAGGGATGTATTCAATAAAGAATTCTTCGAAAGAATCTGCCATTTTGACGGCCTCCTGGTGGTATGGGATCAGGTCTTGGTTCCTGACTTCATACTCTCCACGGACTTGGTTGACTATCAATTGAGAATCCCCAAAAGCTTAGAGATATTCGACCCCCAGCTCCTTGGCAAAACTGAGTCCAATGAGGAGCGCGTTGTACTCGGCTACATTATTGGAACATGGATCTGTCAGTGAATAAGCCCGAGGCATCACATGCTTCCCTGGGGAAACTAAGACAACTCCAACTCCGGTGGAGATTTTAGAACATCCAGGGGTTATTGCCACATTAGCTGCTCTCGAAGCACCATCGAAGTATAATTACCATACTTGTTGATGCGACGTGGTGTTAACCTCGTGGGTTTCATCCGGCAAGTCATCATATACCTCTGCCGTATCCGTTGTCGGGTTTGCCGCCAAAAGATCACAAATTGCTTGTCCTTTGACCGACTTCTGTTGTTTGAAGTGCAAATCATACTGGGACAAGAGAAGGGCCCATTTCGCTAACCGCCAATTCATCGAACCCGGTTGCGTCATAAATACCCGTACTGGATTAACGTTAGAAATGACGTAAATCGTCTGTCCGACCAAGTAATGCCGCATCTTTTGTACTGCGAATACCAATGCGAGGTATTCTTTCTCAATCATCGGATATCGAGACTCGACGCCTACCAAGGTCCGACTTAGGTAATAAACCGCTTGTTCGTGACCATTATCATCGTCTTGTGCTAGTAAAGCACTTATCGAATGGTTCATCGCCTTGATGTAAATCAAGAACGGTTTACCTGATTTTGGTGTGACAAGAACAGGAGGATTCGTCAAATATGTCTTGATATCTTCAAGTGCTTTTTGGCAGGCGTCGTCCCAAATAAATGACACACCTTTCTTGTTTAGCTTAGAGAATGGTTGGCATTTCCCAGAAAGATTTGAGATGAACCGCCGGATGTAAGCTAAACGCCCTTACAATCCTCTGAGTTCTCTTAGATTTCTTGGGGGCTGCAATTCATGTATCACTTTCACCTTGTCAGGGTCGATATGTATACCTTTAGTGGTGACGATGAATCCAAGGAATTTTCTACTGGACATTCCAAGGAAGGATTTAGTGGGGTTCATCTTCAATTGATGACTCCGCATGAGATCGAACATCGTCTTCAAGTCCTTGATGTGATCTTCTTTGTTGCGGCTTTTTACGACCAAATCGTCAACATAGCATTCGACTGTTTTCCTGAGATGTTTTTGGAAAATCTTCGTCATTGCTCGTTGGTATGTGGCGCCTGCATTCTTTAGACCGAAAGGCATCACCGTGTAGCAGAAGATACCGAGGGGTGTTCTGAACGCTGTATGCTTCTCATCATCCGGGTGCATCTTGATTTGGTTATATCCTGAAAAGCCATCCATAAAAGACATTCTCTCAAATCCGCATGTATTATCGATGATGACGTCCGTGATTGGGAGAGGAAAGTCGTCTTTCGGACATGCCGCATTCAGGTCCCTGAAGTCGATGCATATCCTGATTTTACCATTTTTCTTCATGACTGGAACAATATTGGCTAGCCAGTCTGGATGTTGCTCCTCTCGGATAAATCCTGAGTCGATCAATTTCTTAACCTCTGCCTCGATGGCTTCCATAATCTACGGACGAAACCGTCTCTGCTGTTGTTTGACAGGTTTGGCGTCCGACTTGATATCGAGGCGATGCATTGCCACATTGGGGTCGAGCCCTGGCATGTCCTCATAGTTCCAGGCGAAGACGTCAATATATTCCCTGATGAGAGCAATTAATTCCTCCTTCTCATTTGGGTGAAGACTATCGCTAATGAATATGGGCTTTGGGTTGGCTTCATCGCCCATATTAATTTGGACTATTTTGTCTTCAGTGGGGGGTTCCCTCTGTTCAAACCTATCGCCGTACTGCATGTTCAGGTGATGAACCCATGGATCTTCCCACGTTGGCATTTGATCATCGTCCTCTATTGTAGATGGATCAGCTGTAGTCATGTTCGACATTAGGGCTTTGAATACTTCCCCCAGACTTGTATCGGAATCCCATTCTGAGGAATCTGATGAGTACCCATCCTTGTATTGCTTAGATGATTGGTCATTGATTAACCAGTAACACTCGTCTTCTGAAGAAGAGACATACCCTAATCCTCGTCTGAATTTATAATAATCATCCGGTTTCCCTTTTGGTACATATGCCGCTTTGGCTGGAATACGGGAACCTCGATCGAAGTATAAACCTTCTCCGAGTGCGAAATCATATCCCTGTTTTTCCATGAGCTTGCACGCTTCCGGACTATATTTAGATAAATGTCGACCAGGTTTGTCTTCATTCTCATCTTCTCTTAAGAAATGATCAGGTAATGGAAAACTCTCTCCTTTACCGTAAACCACTTCTTTTTCGCCTCCTACTTTGGCAGGAACGATCAGGGTTGTTCCGAAAGAATGTTAGAGGTTTTTCTTCGTTACATAAGATGATCGGAGTGGCGTATATAAATCGGGATTATCATACAGTCCCTTTATCACATCATCAAGAGACAGTGAGTACTCTAAATCATCATTTATTTCGATATTGGCAAGTTGCCAGTTACAACTGCCATCTGACGATTGTTCATCGTCAAGATTGATTACAAAGGGTACAATGTCATTTAAAATAAAACCTTCATTGTAATCGAATCTGGCTTCGGTATCAGCTTCTTCTCCGCTGTCCGTGCCCTGGGCCGATGGTTCAGTATCGGATTCATTACTATAAAGGAGAGAATCAGTGAAATAATTCTCAAACCCTTTGAATGGTTGCTTATCCGCGACCACCGTCCTGACTTTACCATCAGTGTCAACATATTTCAAACACTGATGGAGAGTGGAAGGAATTATAACGTTACTATGGATCCAAGGCCGACCCAGTAGTAAGTTATATGATGTCTCAGCATCAATCACGTAACATGTGACTTCCGTATTCAGATCACCCATTTGACATTTTATCCGGATCTTTCCCAAAGGTCTTGACCCGCTGGTGTTGAATCCGTAAATAACAGTGCCTGTAGACGCCAATTTACTGACTGGAATGCCGAGGCTATGCATCAAGCGAAGCGGCATAATACTCACAACGGAACCCAGATCCACTTGGATTCGGTTGACTTCGCTGGAGCCAATGTACCCGATGAAATATAGGGGTCGATCATGGTTCGAATTCTTCATCTGCATATCCTCTTTGGTGAAGGTAATGCAGGGAATGTTCTTAACCGCTATATAGCATTGTTGAACTAATAGTTCTGGCTCTTCCGGTACCGGCTTGATCCGAGTAAGGAATGTTTCTGAATCGGCTAAGGCCTCTTGTAAGTCTTTCCTGGTCTCTTTAGACAACCACAGCAACTCATACAGTGTTATCCGCGCTGGAATATTAGCTAGTTGAGCCATGATATCGAAGATGCGCGGAGTGTTCGAGCTTTCCGGTTTATCTCTTCCAATCGGACGATTGAAACGAGACTGCTTCGGATTCTGCACCTCCTGGGGTTTCTTTTCTTTCTGCTTATCCACCGACTGTCATCGAGCCTCTTCAACCGGTTTAGGAACCGCAATCACCCCCAGCTCTATGAGAGTTTTGGCTGGTCCCCGTTTAGTCACCCCCTGCTCAGCTAACTGATCACTAGGCGATGGATAGTTGAAGTGGTATTGATTTCCGCTTCTAGTGGCAAAAACTTCTTGTTCTTCTTCGAAGAGCGGGAAGGTAGGAGCTTCATCGTCATCCTCTTCGAAGATTGTGGAAGTAGCGTTGCAGGCCTTGCCTTTACCCTTTCTGGTCGAGGAAGTCGCCCACTGCTCGTCTCCAATAAGATCAGGATGGACCCAGAGGATTTCACCGTTTGGGGCTGTGTGTGGCACCAGTCCTTTTTGGCGCTGTCCGTATGGGTCGTCGTTCACCGTCTTCATTCCTACTTTGGTGACGTGCTTTGGTTCAAACCATGTTGTGGGCACCGATCCGAAGCTGATTGATACTGCATTTGCTCCTACGTTCTTGGACGGCTTCGGGGTTATGACGCCCACATCAATTAATGCCTGAATCTTATCCTTAAGGTGGTAGCATGACCTCGTAGGGTGATGGACCGCTCTATGGTACACGCAGTACTTCGGATCCGTCACTTTGCTGGCCCCTTCTTGATCTACGATCGCCGACAGCTGGATTTTGTTATTCTCCAACAGGTACTTGAAGGTGCCGGGAACTTCATCATCTTTGAAGGAGTAAACTTTGGGAAACCTTGGCTCCGAAGATTTCTTCTTCTGAGGCCGTTGTTGTCGTTGCTGCTGTTGCTGAGATTGCAATTGGAAAGTTTGATTAGCATCAACTACATTAGCATGTGCCTTACCTTTCCCCCTTGGGTTGAAATTCTGCGTTGGAGCGTTCGTCGCCTGCTGGCCTCTCTCCGCCTTCTTCCTTCTGAGGAATCGCTCGGCTTGTTTCCCTCGGACCTTCAAATCCTTCCACGTCTTGGACGGTGCTGTCCCCATTGCTTCCAACACGTCCAATGCAAGGTTGTTGTGGCAAGTCTGGAGAATAAACTCTTCCGTGATCAGGTCTCGACAATTCATCGCCTTGTTTCGGAACCTTTTGACGAAGGTATCCACTAATTCCCCGTCTTTCTGTTTCTCATCGAGCAACGACCCGATAGATATCTCGGTGTCGTCATCGAAGAAATTGGTGAGGAACTTAGTCTCCATATCGTCCCAGCTGTTCACGCTTCCTGGCTTGAGGCGGCGATACCAATCGAAGACGGCTCCACGAAGAGTGCTAACGAAGGACCGTACCATCAGAGGCTCATTGCCAGAGATAACCCCCAGATGTGATTTGAAGCAAATCAAATGTTGGGTGGGTGAACCCTTCCCATCAAACGGCGTGAAATTAATTAAATTGAACTTCGCCGGATATGGGATTGATTCCCATTCTCTTGGGTATGGACAAGGAATGCCCGTTTTCTTCACCTCTTGAGCAGAAATCAACGTATTGATCTTGCTCTCGAGGTTTTTGATCTTCAAACTTTCACCAGTGTTTTCGTTAGCACGATTCTGAGGTGGAAGCGTGGCGTTGTGACTAGCATTCTCATTACCACCCCCTGCATTAACGGGAGGATTATTAGCATTACAAGCTTCATCCGTATCAGTGTGCTCATCTTCCTAAATAACCTGGTTACGGCGGCTTGGTTCGCCTTGCTGGTTCGTCAGTGCCTGGATTTGTTGCTCATGTATTTCTCTCATATTCTGCATGGCCATCTGCATTTTGAACCTGAAGCTCTCCTGTTGTTTGGCCATGGCTTCTTCGAGTATCTTGGCCACTTGTTCCGCGCTTATCATGAATGACTCACGGGGTTGTCCTTCGCTGGATACGGTATTGTTAGATGCAACTGCCGAGCCGGCATCTGATTCTTCATCTCCTGAAGGTAACCTTGTCCGAACCCTACCATATGTTGCACGAATGATAGCTCCGGACTGCAGATGAGTTACACATCGGGGCACCTCTGGAATCGCCTCGGGATTATCCTGAGCCGATGTTCCTTTGCTGGTCATATTGGTGGTGACCCTCGAAAATTCTCCATCTTCGACCACCGTTCTTCTTCGTCGGAAATGCCTATGCCTTGGTTTTGGCGTTTCAGCTATGAGTCTTTCGAAAACCGAAATTCTCTCGGGGACTGTCTTGGCGCAGTTGCACTCAGACAATACTGCCCGAATGAGTTTGGAACAAGGACATTGAGTTGTCAGTTCTCGAGGACTCCTTTTCCTTATTTTACTCGTACCCCTAACACGATAGTACAACTCATCGGTTTGCAGGTCGGAGTAACCTATCGTGTGTTGGCACGATTTCTCAGGTATAACGTCATCGTCATCAGACGATAATGTTTCCTTCTGAGGGCGAACTGCCTTCTTCGGGCTTTCGAGAGTCACGCGCCTCGAAACATGCCTTTGTGGGTGTGAATTCTCAGCGGGCTCCTGGACTTCAATGCGCAGAGTAGTGCGCTTAGTCGTCCTGATCTCTTTGTCATGTTGAGGGTTGCGGCGACCCCCAGCATGTTGAATCGTTCGGGGCTTCTTTAGTGGGCCTAAATGTTCTTGGACTAGAGCTTTGCTTCGCTCCTCGGGAAGTGGACCGAGACGCTCCAAGGCTGACTTCCTTCTTTGGGATGGTCCTGCGGGATCTCCTGGAGCAGTTGTGGAAATCATCGGCGATTTGGGTTGGTTCGCCGGAGGTTGGACTTTTGAAGGCTGTAGTTGTTGCTCCTTAGCCTGAATCGCCGCTTCAGACTTCAGCCTCCAAACTTTGCGGGTTGATGGCGGCTTCTTGGCCACTTCTTTCTGCAGCTTTCTACGGGCTTCTTCGACTTGAGCCCGCGCTTGCGCTGATAGTGCGTGGCGCTTGTGAATGCACTCCTCCAGCGTCGAACGATTCCGTTTGACACGGACCCATTCCATCGTTGGCGGCTTGGAAGAGCTGCCGTTCATCGGTTGTTAAGGCTGTTTGCCTCTTTTGTTCTTCAGATCCGCCTTGTAGCGGACTCTGTCTATGGATTCCATCGCCTTTGCGTATTGTCACACCAGGCGTTGACGTTACCTCTGGCGGGCTCTCTTTGAGAGAGTCACCACGCCCTCAGCGGTGGAAGAGTTGGCCAGAGCAGATCTAACCTGGTTGGAGGTTGGGGGAATCTCACCCGATGCAACTTTGGCATTAAACGGGGCGAGATCTTCATTGGTGTTTTCTACATCTTCATACCAACAAACTTTTCTCCTGGAGGAGAACTTCTTGGACTTGCGGGGGGGGGGGGTAGATCCGGACGAGGATGACAGGTACTCCTCGAACTTCTGCTGGTCGAATTCATACTCGACCTCCTCCACGATAGGGATTGAGATCCACGGCTGCGACGTTCCGATCTCGGCAGCGAGATCGTCGGCTCCCACTGTGGTCGCCAGCTTGTTCGCGGGAAAAATTAGGGCTTTCATTGAATTCATCGTACTCTTTAGTAACAGTTTATCGATTACAAAGATCCGGTCTTTTTATAAGATCCGGTTACAACGAAATCAAAAAAAGAAATAAAAATTATAACTTTTTCCTTCTATGTCGAACGAATCACGAGCTCCTGTTTTGTGGTCACTCGCTTGCGTGGGTTCTTTGCCTGCGTCGGGGTTTATCCGTGGACCACCGCGCGATCTAGATCCAGTCGGATCTACACGGTATAGCGGGTGTTATTTCGCCAAGGAAATAATAGCCGAGGGGATTATTTCGCCAAGGAAATAATAGCCCAAGTATCAAAATCGACCAAGCAAAATCGAGACTCTTCTCGGGATCAAAGGTCAAGCTTTGATCCGGAGGGAAACCGTGTAGATCTCAGATCTGATCTCTCTCGAACTCCTGCCTAATGTAGCGAGGATGATCACCAAGAACCAGATCTAAGAGTCCGAGTCTTCTAAGCTTGAAAATCCGAAGGTGAGTTCTCAATCCAGCAGAGTTTCGGCTCTCCAAAATCCAACCTTCAACAAATGATCCCCTACTCCTCTATTTATAGGTTTTCAAATCAGATCTGGGCTCAGATCTAGGCCCAGATCTGATCTGAGCCCAGGTGGCTTGGCCTTGGCCGAGCCACCAAGAGGTGGCTCGGCCGCCGAGCCACCTCATAAGGTGGCTCGGCCACCGAGCCACCTCAAGGTGGCTCGGTTTCGGCCGAGTCTCTCTTGGTGTTGTTTTTTTTGCCGTTTTTTGGTTCTGTGGTTGATTTATCCGGACTTCATTCGTTGACCTGATTTGGCAGCAAATCCGGATCCTGATTTGGTAGTAAATCCACTTTTGAGTTTGAGTCCGAAACTGATCTTGATTCGATCTTGATTCGTTCGAGTCCGCTCTTGGATGACTCGTTGACTCACCAAACCGTTAGCTTGATTCCGCACGCGAGTGGATTTATTCCGTTGTTTGCGTGCGGTTCGTTAGCCTCGTAGCCTCGTTAATCCGCTTCGTCGCGTATCGTTTGGCTTCGGTGTTGTGGACTAACGATCGTGTTTGGATACGTTGCCCGATGGTTGGTTTGTCGAATCGGCGTCGCCGAGCTGTGTTAAGGGACCTATAAGCAGTTTTATACGCCTACAATTATAGTTGTTATGTGTGTTAGTATTTTAAGCTCAATCATATACACAAATACACGTTTTGATTTTGTATATATATAGTTCTATATATACATATATGTTTTGGTTTAGCTATATAGATATGAAACAATATATATCTTCATATACACCTTTATATGTTTCATATTCTATTGTATTTGGAAAAATATTGTGTTTTTGGTTTATAGACATAACAACTATAGTTTTTATTTTTTATCAAGTCTATAAAATTATTCTATAAAGTTTTAAAACTTGGTTTATTTCAAAACATCAAAATTCAAGTATCTCATGTTTTCATGTTTTGGACATATTTACAAACTGATGGATGTGTTCAGTCGACTGAAGAAATCGTCTGGAATCATCAAATGTTTTATTTTTGTGACTGATGATCTATCAGTCAACTGATGAGTTGAGATTGACCTATAACGATCATCTCATCAGTTGACTGATGGAATCCGTCAGTCGACTGATAGCTTCCAACGATTATATTTCCAAACTTTGTTCTGTTTTGGGTTTTTGGTCTTTTTGTTCTGTTTTCTCTTGGCTTAGGGGTTCCTATAAATACCCCAATATATCCTCAGTTTTATTTACTCAAGAGAATTGTTTAAAAAAAGTTTAAGGGTGTTTTGTGTTTGTTTAAAAGAGTGTTTACAAGTTTGGTTTTGTGAAGAAATTTTCACAAGGGCTTGAAGAGATCATCAATTGTGTTTGGGCATTCAACTCATCTCCCTCTCTCTCTTGTTATCTACAGAGAAGTTTCCTTAAACTCAATTTTAGCTATTTTATTGTTTTGATTCTAATTTCCATAAGGTAGATTTTATTATTGAGTTTAATTGTTTTATTGATACTCTTTGCTTACACACACAACCATTGAGCTTATTGTATTTGCTACATTGTATGATTTGGGTTGTGGAGAGTGTGACTTAGAGAGTGAGCCTACATTATGTTCTCATCCATTGTAGAGAACAAATTTATTTGTATTGTGAGTCTAATTGTGTTGAACATTTTATAATACACTTGTACACCGAGAGAAGTGTGTGGTGAGAGACGCGGTTATCCCCAGAGGAGTAGGGTAGGTGGTAATTCCTAGAGAGAGGTTGTAATTCCTAACACTTGAGGGAGATACGGGCTAGAGACCACCACTTAAAGGGTGTAGAATGGGATTGTAAGAATGTGGATTGTAAAGTTTTCGGTGAACTGGAAAACCGAGTGTGAGGTATAAACGTTATTCGGTTGAGCGTAGAAAATCCGGTTGTAATAGTAGAGATCTCCTCGAGGTGAGGACCGGAGATGTAGGTTGTGGGGACTGAGCTCCATGATCATATCGTTTGTTTGCGTTTGTCATTTGCGTTCTTTTATATTCGTGCTTGTCATTTATATCGCCTTTGTCAATTGCTTGTTATTTATATTACCATATCACTTTAGTAGTTTGTTTACCCTTGTGTTACTTGTATCTCCTTGCACATATCTTGTAGTATATCATTCTTGTTAGGATATATTTGTTAATAAGTTTTAATTGGTATAAATCCAATTAGATTAGCATAAACCCTATTCACCCCCTTCTAAGGTTCTTTCCTAGTGGCATTAAGGTGCTAACAAGCACTACATGTTAACCACATAGTCTAGTGTTAACGTTTATGGCTTTGATCAACTTTAATGGGTTAGATGTTAAGCATATGAGATACATATGTAATCAAAAACATTTTACTAGATATATTTAAACTATACTTATATTGGTTAAATATGAGCAGTAATCGGTTCAGTATGAGTAGTACATGTTAACCATCATATTCTGGTGTTAATTTTTATGGCTTGAATGTTAACTTTAATGGTTGGATGTTAACTTTAACATGTTTGATGTTAACTTTAATGTGTTGGATGTTAAACATATAAGATAATTTTTATGTTTTCATAAACACATGTCAAGCATACAAATTATAATTGAATGCTTCGATTAAGTGACATGTTTTTGTTTTTATTTGTTGTTGATATTGTCTTCTAAATATTTTCTAAATATGTGTAGCATTGCCCCCATGTCAACATGTATTTCGGATAGGATTTCTAATGATAACCCGTCTGGGGATCATGTTATGATGATTGATGACATGAGCAATAATACGGAGAGGATTCTTGCATAGTGGCACACTACTGTAATTGAAGAGGGACAATTGTTTGATAGTGCGAAAGAGTTAAACTTAGTTTTTCTATACTATTTAATGGCCAAAATGTTTGAGTACGAGTTTGAAAAGAATGAACCAAAGCGTATTCGTGTTTTTATCGGTTTAAGGAAACTAAAAGTTGCCTATGAATGTTGTTAGCTTCTTCTTCTAGAAATGAAACTAAACTTGTGATAAAGAAGTTCGTGAGTTATCACAGTTGTGGGAAGCATGGTAACAATGTCGGTTATTCAAGGGCCACTTAGAAATTTATTATGAACCAATTACAACCCGTGTTGAAGGTTCAATCAGACATCCACCCTATTGATATGCAAAAAGAGTTTCTCAGTCAGTATGTCGGATCGATCATAGTAAGATATGGTGGGTAAAGAGAGAGCATAAGAGTAGCTATACTATGATGCTTATAAGACGTATAGCCAATTACGATGGTAAAAGAAACTATTATTGTTATATTTAAATATTATTTTGTTAAGTATTTTCATTGCATGTTAACTTTAAAATTTATGTTTTAAATATTATAGATATGAGGACATTGTTAAGGAGACAAATCCAGATAGCTATATTTGCATTGGACAAAGTGAGTGAAGGTTTATAAGACTCGTACTTGCTACGTTGCTTGCATAAATGATTTCTTCAGTGGATGTAGACCACTTATATTTTTGGATGGGTCTTTTTTGAAAGATTGATTCCAAGGCATACACCTCAATACTGTAGCATACAATAAAAATCAAAAGATATTTCTACTACACTATTGCATAACATTAACTGGAAGTGGTTCTTATAATGCTTGTGATCTATACTCTATGAAATGCTAGAACCACAATCCTCCACATCAACTAGTTATAATTTCTGATGTGGATAAGGGAATTAGCGATGATGTTAGAGATTTTTTTTTTCAGATGCTCTCCACTCCAGATGTGTTCTACATCCAGTGGAGAATTTCATATTAAAGTTGAAGGATTTGGGCCTGAAGTTGAAAGATACACAAGTTTTGGGGAATTTATTGCACTCGGCTTGTTACAAGTATATTAAAGCAAAATGGAATTATTATATGGATGATATTAAACTGATAAATAAAAGGGCATATAATATTGTTATGAACTACGCTCCAGAGAACTAGGTAAACACATTTTTTCCTGTAATTAGGTAATGTATAAGTCATTGCATAGTAAGTCTAAGTCATTTATTGTTAAATAAAAATTATTTCTTATGAATTAAAAGTCGTTTTCTATTAAGGACAATCATTTCCTGTGAAGCATAATTCATTTCTTCTAAAGTACAAGTCAGTACATGTTATATCTAACCATTTGTTAAGGACAAGTTATTTCATGTGAAGTCTAATCATTTGCTATAAAGTATAAGTTATTTTCTATTAAAACTAAGTTATTTCTTATTAAGGGCAGGTCATTTCCTGTGAAGTTGAAGTCATTTAGTGTTAAGTCTAAGTCACTTCCTGTTATGTATATGTCATTGCCTATTAAGGTTATGACGTACGTTATAAAGTTTTGATTTTTCTAAAGAATATTTAATATCCAATTTATTAGATATTGTCACGTTACATCTAATTTTACTGAGTCTTTCAACAATTGGATACGAGAGGCTCCATTGTTAAGAATATTATAAATGGCGGGCACATATTGAAATAACTTATGGTTCGCATGAACGATCAACGAGATATAGCTAAAAAAATAGAATGGATTTCTTTGTCCCAAAGCTAATATGGTCCTTAAAAAACATGGAAAATGGGCATCCATTGGATGTGCATCAATCCCATAAAGATTATTTAAAGTACAATCTCATAAAACTTGTTAAGTAGATTTGAAGCACAGCACATGTACATGTCATGCATGGGACATAACTCGTATTCTTTGTAAACATGCTTGCACAGTTATTATGTTTATGGAGAGGGATGTTTAACAATTCTGTGATTGGTTTATGTCAGTTGAAGCTTTTAAAAAAAGTTATCAGCCAATCCTTTACCGCATCCCTAATTATAAGAAGGATAATGTATCACGAGATCATATCTAAATATTACCAATAGTTATAATGAAAAGGAAATAGAGAAATAAAACTACATGGATCAATAACAGAACCATTTATACATGTCTAGTTAAATGCTTCCAATGCCATTGGAAGGACATAACTATACAACATGCAACGGACCTATCATTTATCGATGGATCAAGTTTATTAGTACCAAATGTTTTTGATGCTTGTTGTTGGTTGTTAAGTGTTTGCTTGTACTTTTACAGACTATGTGTTTATTGTATAAGTCATTTCATGTTAAGTGCAAGTAATTTCATATGAAGTACAAGTTATTTCATGTTAGGTCGAAGTCATTATCTATTAAGTATAAGTCATTTCTGTGAAGTATAAGACATCCCGTGTTAAGTCTAACTCATTTCCTCTTAAGTATATATAGGTCACTTATTGTGGAGTATAAGTCGTTTTTCCAAAAAGTAATCATAAATTAAACCAATACAAAATCTTTTGCTCTTTCAAACTTGCACAAAGTTAACATGTACTGATTAATATACTGCTAGAAAAGCTTGACATGCAATTCAATGAACTTAACATTAATATTAAAATAGTTAAGAATCAATACTAAAATAGTTAAGAAGTAATCGGTAGCTGTTTACCATATTTTGTACCTATATTAATGATTACATGAACATGTTAACTATAAACTTTAACATGTTAAGTAGCAACAATTTCCTTTAGGTATCACATACACCTGTTAACTATAATAGACATATGATAAGTCTAAATAGATACTTGTTAAGTATCACAAGTTCCTGTTAAGTACAATATTATAACCAAAAACACCCATTTAATATAGTTAAAATTAGGAAAGTGCATGTTGGTCAACCAAAGGTAGCATATAGCACATTACACCCATTGAAATATGTCAACTTAAACACTAACAAGTTAAGATTATTTCTTTCCATCCAGCTAAGATTCGTTCTCTAGTCTTTCATCATTTTTTGTGTACGTAACTCAAATTATGGGTCATCCGCGTCTAGTGTATCAGTGAGCTTTCTCAATTCCCGACCTTCTATTATCAACTTCGCTGCAAGCCTTGCATGTACTACTCTGATGAATCATCCACATGCGTAAGATGAAATATATCACTCCATAGCCCATATATAAAGGTAAACGTATATTCCACAGCCATAGCTACAAATAGCAAACGAGGAAAGTGATAAGTAGTTAGAAGAGATATAGTTTATGATGATGAAAATTAAACAAATAAAGTGATAGAGTTTATATGCAACATACGATCACTTTTGAGGCTCGCATGGAATTGCCTTGTATTGATATGTTCTCCAAACTTTAACAGGATCAAATGTGCTCTTCATATAGTCCATGAAGTTGATGACTTTGTTAACTGGCTCAATGTAAGCGATCTGATCCGTCGAGTTGTAGTGCATGATAACATCTTCATCCAATTTAACTTCAACAAGATGCCAATAGTCATGATGCACAATAGGGACTATAAGAATCCTCCGCCCTGCGGCACTATGCTTTTGTATATGCAATTGAAATAGTTGCGCCAAATCCGGTTTGTGGTCATAAAGTGATTGTTCTTTTAATCAAAATAAGAAAATAAACACCAGTAATAGATATCAATTGATCAAGTTTAACTTTAGGTGTTTGATTAACAAGCTTCAAAGAAAAATACGATACAATCCCATATTCCTTGTTTAAAGTAGAGTTCTCATGCTTCTCTAACCATAACCTTAATCTATCTAAGAGTGTCTCTGAAACCTGCGAGTTCAAGATAAAAGTTAACCAATAATTCATAATGATTCAGAAGCACATATGACTAAAAAACTATTTTGTACTTTACATCAAGTCTTCCTCCATGAATCAGGTTAAAGAGCTCCTTCCTGTCTATTGTGCTAATGATAGTTACGATGACATCAAATTCCTGAAAAGCATCACGTGAGAATAAGGTGTTTATGTCAAACTAACATGAACTATAACAGATACTGGAGAACATTAACAGATATAAAAAGGGGTTATCGGATAAATATTCACTTAATAAACACTAGAGAAAATTAACAAATATAGAAAAGAGTTAGCAGATAAATATCCACACCTAACAGATACTGCAGAACATTAACAATTATACAAAAGGGTTAATAGATAAATATTCACACTTAACAGGTACTATGTAACATTAAACGTTATACAACAGGATAAATATAGAAATGTGCATACTTAAAAGATATTGTAGAACATTAATTGGTATACATAAGGATTAATAGATAACCTGCATTAGTTAGTAAATATTTAATAAACTTAACTGTAGTTACCAAACGATAATAGTCTTTAGTACTTACTGATGGTATTTCTACTTACAAAAATGGGAAAGTCATTTGTTCTCCTCAGGTGTGAGTTTAGATGCCACAGTACTTAGTATTATGCAATTATGTACAAAAGTCCCTATGCTATCCAACACCCATAGGCTAAACCTAGAAATCTCAGGAATCCCCTCATTCACGTCTGTTAAAAGAGCATGATCAATTTCCAACATATATGTGCTTTTCAACACGTCCCAGTGCAGAGCTATCATCATAGAAAGTTTGAATTTCTTCTACCTCGTCATTGACAATAAGTGGTTCATCTTTGTGATCATCATCTTTAGATTTGAGTTTCTTTTGTTCAGTGAATGGCTTCCAAACCGGTTGCGATTTCTTGGTAGTTATTGTGTTTGGTGCTCTTCTCCTTTGAGACACATATGTTTTTGACACCACCTTCTTTGTGTCTTCATGATATTCTTGCTCTTGTCCCTATCTACATTCTTTTGTTTATTTACATCCACATTTTCAAGTTGTGTACCCTCCTCCACATCAACTCTTTTCTCATCAAATGATCCTCCTCTTCCTTATTTTTTTTCGTCTTCTCGTTTTTCATTTCCACTCAATTGCTCCTTAATATTACCATCTCATAATCATGTAAGAAATCATTATCACAGCGATCTCTATCATCACCATGTTGTTTAGCTTCATCCGCTCTTGGCTTTCCTTTCTTTTCTCTTACAATAAACTTCTTCACATTTTCTTTTAAAACTTTAGGCGCAATTATATCATCTGAGCGCCTCATAGCTTTCAACTTTCTTATTAAGCATATGTATCTCATTCAAAATGTTTGACAATACAATTTCTTCAAATGTTTCACTGTTTAATATATCCTCTAATTTAATTTGGCTACATTTATCCAAAAACCAAGTTTCTTCTCAATGAGTAACTCCTCAATCTCATCTTCCTTTTCAAAAGCATCAACAATAGCGGTTGATATAATCTATAAATTTGAATAATACAAAAGTTAACAATTATGCAATTATACTTAACATGGAATAAGTAAACATTAACAGTTAATCTACTATAATTTACATGTATTTTGTAAAACTTAAAGAGTTAATCTACCAAACTTTACATTTAAAAGAAAACAATTAACAGTTATTGAACTATACATAACATGGATTATGTAAACGTTAATAGTTAATCAGCTATAGTTCATATGTATTAGGTAAAACTTAATAGTTAATTAGCTATAGTTCACATGTATTATGTAAAACTTAACAATTAGTATACCAAATTAACAATTAAAGGAAAAAAGTAAATAGTTAATTTAACAAACTAAACATCTGTTGGATTAATTTAATAGTTATAAAGAGTCACTCAACATTTACTAAATAAGATTAACATATACTGATAACGAGCTTGCCAATCCTATTGAGGATTTCTTCTTTTCCTCCACAGGCTTTTTCCTCCTTTCTGCTTCCTTTTCCTTGATAACCTTTTTGGGAGAATGTTTTAAATTATGCTTCTTTTCTGTAGTGATGGAATCTCTATTCTTCTAAATCTTAGTGTATCATCTTTCCTCATGTTTGACTTTTTGAGTCCCCATGGGCCAAATTAAGCTATAGATTTTCGGACTATAGTTTTGCTTGCTTTTTTTAGCTTTTTCAACTTTTGCAGCTATTGTTCCCTTCTTGAGGGATCGAGACTTCTCTTCAATCATCACTAAGTTGGCCAGTGGTAGCTTGAATCTATTGCTTGTGACATATTTTTTAATCATGCCATTTTGTAGCACTAAAGCTGCAAATAAATCAATCATAGTTATCACTTGGCGTGTACTAATTATCTGTTTAACAAGAAACAAGCAAACATTGACATGTACTATGTTAGTTTAACATGAATCATTCACATTTAGTTTATAGTTCACAGGTCACGCACAACTCTTAAGATGCATGAAGTTTCTTTAATGTGAACCTGTAAATATTAGCATTCATCAACTTCAGTTAACAAAAAATAGAAAAAGATTCACCTGTACTGAGTTAATTTAACATGAACTAGTTAAGCTTAGCAAGCATCTATTATAGTTCACAAAATATATACAAAAAAAACATCCACATGCATTAGTTAACGATAACAAGAAAAAAACTAACGTAACTTACAGGACGAAAGAAAGAGTACAAAAATGAAAAAAAAGATAATTTTCCTTATTTGATCATATTGAATGACCCTGGTTATCAAATGATTGAACAACCGGGATCAATTTACTTATGATAATTAGTTGGCATTCATAAAAAGTATAAACCATTCCCACAATAGATCCGGACCAATTTTTTCTGATCCTTCGATAAAAAGATTCATTCTCCTCATAAAAAAGAGGAGATAGAACCAATAACTCAATTAGAGTAGTTACTGAACCATACTACATAGTTCCAGCAACAACAAAGGTGCAAAGAAAACAACGGTGATACTGCTTGAGAGTACAGTTTCAATATTGCCTATTATTTTTTTCCTTCCAAATTTATAATCAGATTTGTTTTTTAATAGAAAATTTTAGTGAAATTTCTACTTATGAATCTCAATTAATTGAATCTCCTGCCCCAGGAATTATTCCGAGAGGCTCTGTCTATGAGCCTCTTCAAGCAGGACTTATTGCTATTGATGCGATGATCCCAATATATACTAGGGGATTTCACTTGGAAAAGAAAATGTTCCATACTAACATATTCGGGTCCATAACCATGGATTCCAATGCAGGAGATCTTGTAGCACTTATCAATGAGGCCCTATCAATTAGTATTGCATAGAAGAAATCAATTATAGAAAAATAATCCTACAAATACTACAAGTATATTTTGTATTAGTCCAGGTAAATCTATTATGTATAACAAATAAATAAATTGAAGAGCTTACAGGAATTAGAGGTTTGCATTCACTTACGTACGTAACCCCTGGTTTGTTCAGTCCTTCTCTAGCAATATGAATTCCCTCTACGTCTGATCATAAATAAATTTTCCCCAAGCCATATTTTTTACTCTATCAATACAATCAACATACTTAAACAAGTGCCTAGGAATGTCTTACATGCTGCTGAGGCACCAAATAATTGAATATTGATAAAGAATCTGTAGCAAGAAAAAGTCTCGATATCCTTCTTCTTTTTTGATTCAACAAGAGATTCAGGTAATCATCAATATATCTTTGCATATTCTTTGTTGCTTCTATCTTTCTCCTTTCTAGTAAATTGATCAGCAAAATACCCCCTCCAAATTCTGGTGTTATGATCTCTATTGTTGTAAATTATTTTCCCATCAATTGGGAAACTAGTGTGATCGTGAACCTAGCCAAATAAAAACTGACTATCTTTTCTTTCCCATTGCCGACATCAGGTAGAGAAAAATTCACTTCACCATCTATATAGTGACTTAAAATAAATTCAAGTGTGGGTCGATCTAGTGCTGGGGGCGGGGGCAAATATTATGTAATGCTCAAAGTTACACCCCTCGTATGCATCCCAATGCTACCGCTTCATTTTTGGTTCAAGTACTTTCATAAAGTCATAATATGCACTAAAACTAACCGTAGGCCTAATTTCTGCACCATGACTAAACTTTTTCATGCAATAATTAATTTATATCAATTAAGATTAACAACCGCTAAATGATATTAACAACCACTAAAAGTTAATATTATAAACTTAATCAACAATTGCACATATTTAACATCTACAATTAAATCTCATCAGTTATAGCTTTTTCTTAACATCAATCTGTCTAAACTTAACACCCAATAACCATTAGTAATAAGTAACAATAAGATTTAGGCATGTAATTCACAATGCACCAATACAACTATAAATTTCTCCTTCCATACAACATTTTCCACATTTTTTCCAGGTAAATTTCAGATAGCTTTTCCAATATAGTTTCACTTTTTTTCAAAACACATACCACAGTTTTGACAAAATAAAATTTAACAAAATTTAACGTAAATTTACTTCTTTCTAAGTTTATCTATATCCTCTTTTAAACTTGAATTTTACATTTTTCTACATGGTACCCGCCTTAGCATTCCCAACAGGGTTTGTGTAGCTTCATCAGTGCTACCATTCCCTAATGATGAAGCATGGATGGACGAAGACACTGAGGGTGATGAGAGAGCAAAGGGTCCACTGTCGGTCTTCAATGGCAATGGAGGATCCTTAACTCTCTTTGAAGGCGTAGCACTCTTTAAAGGTGAGTGTTGTAGGTCGTTGTTCAATGCCGACAGTTCCTAATCCTGTACCGACCACCGAGAGTGGTGAACTACTTAAAATTCATTGTCATTCCCGTTCTTCATTCTAGAATTAGAGGAATCAGTTTTTGCCGTGGAGATTTCAGCCATTTAAAAAACAAAACCCTATATAAGATTTCAGAGAAATTGGGGGTGTTTTCATTTTCCTGTGAACCTTTGAGGGAGGGAGGGGGGATGATTTGATTATAGGGTGGGCGTTGTTACCTATTTCAGTGTGTAACTGGTAACCACTAAGGGGCTTTTTGGGATTTTCTGAATTTTTTCTCTCTTTGTGCTTAATTGACATAGGAAAAAGGGCTGAAACAAACTTTTGCTTTGTATATTGGGTTTATACACAAAGATGAAACTACAAAGGGCTGGAGTACATCAAGTTCTCTAATTTGGGGTCTTGACACAATTTTTCCATGTTTTTTTTTTCCTTCTTCTTTTTCTTTTTCTTTTTTTGCTCTCTTTGTTGTTTCGAGTGTTAATGTGTCAAAGCCGCTATAATTGCAGGAAAACCGTCTCGTGGAGATATGCTACGGCTCTTTCGCAACTTGTTCGGAGATAGACCCGTAATGAGCTGCACCCACAGTCTTATAGTAATTTATTGCATCCTTTCTAATGTTTCCGTCACACGGATGATGGATGGATTTAGGAGAAGAGACAATCATTAATGGACAGAGATCACAAGAAGGTGCTGCAAACAGACCCACATGATACTGGTCCCAGTGCAAAAACCAGAGTTCAAGGTATAGCAGCAGACTGCCACTAGAACTTGGCTCTATCTTCATCCTTTCACAGTTTGTGAAGGTGCGTGTTATTACTAAATTTGGTTGTAAACATACTGAATCTTTGTTGCGAATAAATAGTAAGCTTCATACGCACTGTCTTTGTTCATGGTATATCTTTGGTGCTGTATATAAGTACATGGCTGTGATTTCTCGGGACATGTTCCTAACTCCATTGTAGAATTGGATGAATTGATTGTAGGGATTTTTAGATCTCGAAAAAAAAACCCCGAAAAACCACCAAACGCAGCAAATAAAATTACACA
>BQKN01061938.1:0-27355 GCA_022839385.1 Asparagus kiusianus
AACGCACAGTTTAGATCTGGCGTTTTAATTTTCATCAACGCAGAGGTCTACTCTGCGTTAATCCTTTGAACGCACAGTTCAGACCTGGCGTTTAAAATTCATCAACGCAGAAGTCTACTCTACGTTAATCCTTTGAACGCACAGTTCAGACCTGGCGTTTAAAATTCATCAACGCAAAGGTCGAACTCTGCGTTAAATTTCTTGAACGCACAGTTCAGACCTGGCGTTTAAAATTCGTCAACGCACGAGTC
The DNA here is from genome assembly GCA_022839385.1 of Asparagus kiusianus. Classification (NCBI taxonomy): domain Eukaryota; kingdom Viridiplantae; phylum Streptophyta; class Magnoliopsida; order Asparagales; family Asparagaceae; genus Asparagus; species Asparagus kiusianus. The sequence goes on from BQKN01061938.1 coordinate 252, forward strand.
GAACTCTGCGTTAATCTTTCGAACGCATAGTCCAGACCCGGCGTTCAGATTCTATAAACGCAGGTTCAGGCCCTGACGTTTCAAATTCAAAACGCAGAATTTTAACTCTGCGTTACAATGTCGAAACGAGTCGTCTTCCTTGTTTGCAAGAACCCATCTAGGGTTTTTCAGAAAACTTGCTGAAGCAAGTTCGACGGCGATACACTCAAGGCTTTTTTTTTAGAGAACTCGCCGAAGCAAGTTTGACGGCCGTGGAGGGCGACACTTACCACCGACGGGTTGAGCTTGAGGCGACGGTGCTGCTGTAGCAGTAGATCTTGAGCGAGGAGCGGCCTTTCTCTTAGAACCCATGGCGAAGAACCGGAGGAGATGAACGAGATCACCGGAGTTGAAAACGAAGAGTCTTCGTTAAAAATCTTCCGAAAGAGGAGAGGCAAAAAGTCGGGTGACTTTTGATTTGACCCATGGCGGTCTATTTATAGACAGCTATGAGCTGTCAAATCTGGTTGGGATTATAGGCCCAAAACCCCGCCAAACGAGGCCTATATGCCTGCGTTGCATCAATTTCCGAACGCAGAGTTCAACCCTGCGTTTTAATGCTTCAGCACCAAAAATATGTCTGTGCATTTGCATTAATTGAACCCCTTGACGCAAAATTTAACTCTGCGTTGCAACACGACAACACAGGAAGTTTACATGTGTGTTCTGATTCAACTACATGAATTCCTCTATGTTTATAACCAAATCATGGTTCCAAATAAATAGAAGGGGGCTAATGTCAACCATCAAAGTCACTAAAACCAAGAAGAAACAGGTGACAACACAGAAGAGTCTGTTGGATGTGTACAAACAGTTTGCAATCAGCCAAAGTTCAGCAATGTCTTCAGATCAGATGAAATGAACAATCAATCCGCTAAATTTTGGGATCCAAAGTATTCCGAAAATTCGTCCCAGTCAACCGCGAACTTTCGAAAACTTTAGAGGGGGTTCTGTAGGCTGTCTAAAAATCATAATGGATAGCTGATCCCTATCAGGTTCCGACAATGGAAGTCACAATCAGACGACTTTCTAACCACTGCATTCGCAACTCCACAATCGCCACAAACACGATTTCATTTCTGAGATGATTGATCTTGATGGCTGCGACAACAGCATGACTAATATTATATTAGCAACTATTAGAGATATTGATGAGCAGTATAATGATGTTAGAAATAAAAGGTTGGACTTAGCTGGTGAGTTACTTGGTAGAGAGCTGTGGGCAAATATTCGTCTAAAAGACACTATGGATGTTGATTCCCGACTAACTCTCACAACGAAAGCTACAATCAAATAGTTTTCGTGCCGACAATCGAAAGCTACAAATAGAAGACTTTTCACACAAATCGAGAAGAGTTACAATTCGACGACGCTTCCGACAGCTGATGAAAACTCTATTCAGTGGCCTTCACAATCGATGGTGAGAGTTACAATCTGACGACTCTCATATCTCATAACAGTCAAAGATCAATAAACAACGGCTTTTGCAATGTCATAATAGAAGAGGTTATAAGTCAACAACCTCTATCAAATGCAGAAGTTCACTTCTGCATTTTTTAAATTCGAAACGCACACAAACTGTGCGTTCTCCAACAGACAGTCAACTCTGCGACGCAGAGTTAAAAGCACCAAAACGCACACGTAACGTGCGTTCTTTAACAGCCTCAACTGTGCGTCCCAAACTCTTGACGCAGAGTTGAATGCACAAGTGACCTATGCATCTCCAATTCTAGAACGCATGCGGCCTGTGCGTTTCCAACCTTTGACAAAGGTTTAACTCTGCGTCTCAAGCTTTAGACGCAGAGTTAAGACCCATGTTTTCGTCAAAAGTTGGTTTCGCTGTGGAATTCATTATATCTTCAGTCGATTACAACAAATTCAAAAGAGGTAGCCTTTTTATAAGACTCCTTTTACACAACAAAAATGAAGATTACAACTTTTTAGAAACAAACGCAGGATCGTTGTTTGGATCGCTGCTTGCGTGGGATCTTTGCCTGTGCCGGGGGCGCGTTAGCCCGTGGACCACCGATTCACAGATTCTGATTGAATCGTGAAGGTTGTTTTGGGATCCTTCCTTCGTTTATCGAAGTATGGATTTGAAGCGAATATCTTATCGATGTAAGATGTTCACTCTCCTAAAGATCAAGTCAAAGCTTAATCTCTAGGAATGGCCAAAAGCTTCTTGAGGATGTTTGTGAAGAACGAAGACTCTCTCTCTTGCTCCAATCTGCTCTCTTGGGATCCCCCTTTGATGTTCTCTGTTGGAATCCCCCTTTATTTCGTGTCTAGAGGGGTATTTATAGCCTCTTTGGACGATAACTGAAGAAAATAACCGATCAGCAACTCTTCCTTTGGGCGCGGCAGCTAGAGGTGTCGCGGTTGAAGAGGTTCCCTTTTTAGGCGCGACAGTTGTCTCTGTCGCGGCTGTTGGCGCGGCAGTCGTCTCTGTCGCGGCTGTTGGCGCGGCAGTATAGGCTGCCGCGGCCAAAGAGGCGGTTACCAGCACGTTTTCATCGTGTTTGAAACCGTTCTCCCACGATCTTTAACCACTTCTTACGTGGTTTTAACTGTTTGTCCACGTCAGCACACGTTCTATTTCTGATATGTCGCCACGTGGACTTCAAAAACTATCACATAACTGCCTCGTAACCGCCACAGAACCCCTCTATAATAGCCGCGGCACTGTTGGCTGCCGCGCTTTGGCCGCGGCACTATGTCCTGCCGCGCCTTTACCGCGGCAGCATGTCTTGCAGCGCCTTGGCCGCGGCAGCATGTCCTGCCGCGCCAACATGTGTTGTTTGATGACATGTAAATTGTCTTTCCATGTCATTTTGAGTGGTATTTGGATATCTTTGAGCATTTTTTAACGCCTACAACCCATAACGCCAGATCAGGCGTGTGACTCGTTCAAACACCAGTCGAACGGCCTCAAAACCGTTATCCCACGTTCTGAGGGATTTTCGCCCACTCAGGAGTAGATTTAGGGGATGGTTACACCCCTAATCTCCATATAAATAACCGACTTACTCAACTGAGTGAGGGGATGATCGGTTTTTGGTAACAAAACCGCATAGGGTTGAAGTGAGCTGGCATAAAAATCGCCTAAGGTCAACAAATCTCAGCAGTTCAAACAGCACGGAGAAGGAAATCTTTTGAAGATTATCAAATCCCAGAGAATCCCTTCATCACTGGAGAATCAACTTGGCTATTAACCGAATCTTCGGTTCTAACAACTCTGTTACAGAGTTCCAACTCACTCTGAGTTCTGAAACTCATTTAAGAGTTTATGATTAAGCTTACAACGCAAGATTATCCTATCAAACCAGTTATTCGATTCTCAACAACTCTTTTCAGAGTTCTCAACTCGTTCCGAGTTTCTTAAAAGAGTTCTAAACCGAATTCATCAAACAAATCAATTGTTCCAGTGAGATAGTACGGTCGGATCGTTAATGGAGAGCAAGTTCGACACGATCAATCGAAGGAAGCACTCCATCGCTGCCAAGAAGAACCCAGAATTAAACAAAGGGGAGAATCAAATCCATTCTCCTCTCTTTTGTAATCGGAATTCAAATTGTAATCAATTTTGAGAGAATACAAGTCAAATTTTCTTTCATTATCTTTTTACATCAAATTTCCAACAAACAAAAGATGGCGACTCCGCTGGGGACTAGCTTCACTGATGATGAAGTGGTGGCGCAATCCGACGTCCACCTCACTGGGACCACCGTCGAAACTCTTGTTGTAGAGTTCGACCAAGCCAAGTACGAGGAGGTTCTCTCCTCTGGGTCGCTTAGCCCTAAAGCTAGGCGTGATACCCACAAGACCTCTAAGGAGGTCATCACTACTGCTGAGATGCCAAAGAAAGCCCTCTCCTTTGGCCAAGACCTTAAACTCGCTCTGCGAGTTGAAGATTCCTCCCCCGTATCACTACGGCGCATAATAGGTCAAAAGAGACCTATGTCGGAGGAAAACCCAATCAACGCCGACGACGCTGCGGCTAAGGCGTTGAAACAAGCAAAGAAAAACGCCGCTCGACGGAGGAGAAGATCCATGCGGCGAGCATATTTGCGGAATAGCCGAGCTACGGCCCAACGCAAGAATTGCGTTTCTGAAAATCCGCCCGAACTCTGCGTTTCTGCTCCAGAACGCACACTTCGTGGCAATGAACCCGACTATGAGCCTCGGGTTATCCAGCTCAAACGCGAACCCCAATAGCGCGTTGTTCAATCCAGACGCACACCTCAAGGGTGCGTCCCAAAACGTGACCCCAAAGGGCACGTTCAACAATTCCAACGCACACCACAAGTGTGCGTTCAATCAAAACACGACCCTCAGGGGTCTGTTCAATCATTCAAACGCACACCTCAAGGGTGCGTCCAATCAAAACCTGACCCTCAGGGGTCTGGTTCGTCAACCAAGCGCATACCACAAGTCTGCGTTCAACCAAAATCAGACCCTCAGGGGTCTGGGTCATCAACCAAACGCACATCACAAGTGTGCGTCCAAACAAAGAACGACCCTCAAGGGTCTGTTTCAAAACGCACACCTCAAGTGTGCGTTCAACTAAAACAAGACCCGCAGGGGTCTGTTTCAACATCAAAACGCACACCACAAGTGTGCGTTCAATCAGGACAAGATCCTCAAGGATCTGTTCAATCAGTCAAACACAGGCCTCGACCTCGTGTTTATAAACCAAAGCGCGACCCTCGTGTTTCGCCTCAAGAACACGACACGGTCCGTCAGGTTCAAAAAGGACGGCATGGATTTAATATTCATGTCCAACCCATCCAAAGGCAGGGGGTTCCATCTCCACCCTCACAAAATCTTTCCCAGGTCTCCGAATTGCGTGAGCTACTGTCAAGAGGAAGACCAACACAGCAAGTGGCCCATTCGTGTCAGTGTGAACGGCTCATTTTCGCTGTCCTCTCCGAATGCAGCTGTTGCTCACCGACGCCTAGGCAATCGGTGTTTAATAGGTTGACGAATGTCGCTAGACCTCCCAAACGACAACGTCGCCAGAAGAAGACCTCTGAAATTGACTATCCTGAGGTTACCATCAACATGATCGGCAGAGGAAGAGTCTCACATTCTGATTCTGACGAGTCACAAAGAAGTCATTCCCCAACTGTTAGGGAAATTTGTGACCAGTTCGAAGGAGTATATCGGAATACTCGGACTCGAACAGGAGCTATTCGCCCGGTTGACTATCAAAAGTTAGCCAAAGGGATCACGACAAGTGATGAACATTCAGCAATAGCTGAATCTTAATCTTCAAGCTCTGTTGGGGCACAAGGAGTTTCGGCTTACATGACGGGAAACCCCGAAGACATAGCCAAAAGAGTAGACGAACATCACGTCATACTCCAAGCGCAACAAGAGACCCTTCTTCAATTGAAGGACATGTTGGCCCAACTTCTGGCAGAAAAAGGCCAAAAACCTGAATCTTCCCAGAGGACAACGTCAAAGGGAAAGCAAAAAGCTCACGAACATTCAGATCGTGAGACTCACAACCTGGAATCCTCTTCTGAAGGTGAGAAAGAGGTGGAAAAAGAACTGCATCCTCAGTCCACTAAAATGGACGAACTGGAGGCTCGCCTCAATGCAATCGCCAACAGAAGTGAGCTCCGCGAAGAAGGAGTGGTGAGGCCTTATCCTGCTGAGTGGGATATAGCCCCATACCCACCGAAGTTCAAAGCTCCAACATTGCAACCCTTCGATGGCACAGGATCACCAAATCAGCATATCTATTACTTCAAGTCTCAGACTGGAGATGTAGTGGCGAACGATGCCATCCTGACACGCTTGTTCATCGGCACTCTTAAAGGGGTAGCCTTTGAATGGTTTATGAAGCTGCCTGCTGGATCTATTCAGAAATGGGTAGATTTAGAAAGACTGTTCCTAGCCAGGTTCTTCGAGGACGATACAGAAGTTTCGGTCCCGACTCTTCTCGCCACCAAACAGAAGAAGGGAGAGTCCATCAAGGCATATGTGGAGAGATTTCGCAGCATGGCATTGCGATGCCCTTCAGGTATGACTCAATCAACTCTGGTTGAAACGTGCAGGCACAATTTACAGACCCAACTCCTCGCTCAGATGGGGGTGGCGGAGCGTGGTTCCTGGAGACAGCTGGTTTCGCAGGGAGAACAAGCTGAAGAGATTGTTGCTCGGGTGAAAGCCGAAGAAGCTGCACAGCCCAAACCGCAACAACAACAGCAACGTAATCAGAACAATGCCCAACGGTCTAAGGGGAAAGAGACCTTAGCAGCTGATTACACGCAAGTGCCGCCTCCCGCGAAGCAAGGCAAAACACCTAACAAGCAGAAAGTGCCCAAACAGTACTCCTTCAAGGAGGAACATGTGGACACCTTGTTCCAGCTATTGCGGAAGAACAACAAGTTGCAGCTTCCTGAAATTAGGAAGCCAGATGAAGCAGGGAAGGTAGATGACCCTAATTACTGCCGCTATCACAGATTTCTGGGACATCCTACCAGAAGATGTTACATCTTTAAGGACATTCTCCAGAATTTGGTGGACGCCAAGGTGCTCACTCTGAAACCTGAGCAAAAGACCGTCTCCACCAACATGATAGCAGTCCAATTCGGTGATTTTCCTCCCGTAGCGACCGCAGATGGCGTTGTCCCCATCCACAAGGGAGAAATGCACTTGAAGAATACTGACTTGCACAGTCAGAAGGATAAGGGACTAATACCCTCACCACTCCAAAGGGAGAAATCATGTGGGTTCATCCTGATCTGGTGGAAGACCAACAGTGGACGGATATCTCATCCAAGAAGAAAAGAGGAAAGGCTAAGGCATCCAACATGATTAGCCCCTCTGTTAATGAGAATGATGATATGCTCAAACCTCTCACTGATTCAGAAGATGAGAGGATCGTTCTAGCGGCGTATCCAGAAGGCAATCCTGGCACTCGGTCAGGAAAAGCTTACTTGAAAGACTACGGTCAGAATGTTCAAGAAGCTGACGAACAGCCCCAAGACGCTAGGGGTTCTGTACCGAAGAAGCCTGCTGAAAAAGGGAAGCAAAAGGAGCTCCGGTTTAACAGAAATCTGCACCAAGAACCCGGAGAGTCCAGTGCTCCTTTTCAATTTAATGTCATGGCACAGCTGGCCAACATACTGGCCCGAATTACATTATATGATCTCCTAAGGTTGTCAAAAACTACCAAAGAAGCTCTAATTGAAGCTTTGAAGAGTACGGAGAGCTTCATCACACAAGTTGCTCCAATTCCCGAAGTTTCTGAAGATCAGACTTGTCGGCAATGTCTGCAAGCTGCAAGAAGTTTACCTTGTATATCGTTCACTCAAGAAGATATGCAGGTTAAACATAAACATGACAGACCTTTGTATTACATGGGGTATATCGGATCTTCCGAAATCAGTCGTGTCCAGGTTGACCCGGGCTCCGCACTCAGCATCATGCCTTATAGGGTCATGCAGGTCTTAGGGATCCCTATGCACAGATTACACACTACCCAGACCACTATCTTCGGGTTCAATGCAAACAGCACTCGACCCCTAGGGAAAATAAAGCTCAGATGTCAAATTGGAGACCTCAAGTCCGAGGTGACATACTACATCATAGACGCGGACACTTCCTACAATCTATTACTGGGAAGGCCCTGGATACATGCAAACCGCATTGTCCCGTCTACTCTGCATCAGGTCATGAAATATGCCAATGATGAAGGAGAAGTCCGAACTCTAATTGCAGAGAAATACCCCTTCAGAGGAGTGGAGAACTTCCACACTGATTCCGTCTTCTATTTGGAGTCCCAAGAGAAAGAAGATGCGGACAGCGGCAATGAAGCCGACATTGAACCAGATCCCGAAAACGATTGTCCGTGGGAACTAAACTTAGATGTAATGGGTCAAGATGAGGGTAATAATAATGTACTGAGCGAGGGTGAATGGTGCATTAATGAAGATTTTCTTTTAGCGTACTTGCCTGATGCATCCTCTAGAAATAAGCCAGTAGAGAATAATTCTAATGCAGGTACCAACCCATGGCACACACTGTGCACGAAGGCATCACTAACATTGCCTATCAGGTCGTTCTTCGCTCCGGATGAAGAAGCAGAAGATGTACAGAAGGCTTTCTTCAAAGTCCCATCCAAAAGGAAAGGGCAGAAGCCGATCTGTTTTGGTAAAGTCAAACCCGAGCAACTCAAACGAGGAAGTTCAGAGGAAGACGACGGAAGTCCCCAATTCCATTACCATGGACCCAATTCTATATACTTAATGAAACGAATGGGCTATGACTTTAATGAGAAACAAGGTCTGAACTTCGGGAAAGGTAGACGAACCCCAATCCGAATGTCTCTAACCCCTGCAGGAAAGCCTCCGGATTATTATCAAAAAACGAGAAGGGGATTAGGTTACGTCACAACTCCCCCTACCTCAGAAAATGATATCAGTAATTATCTGCGTCAGGATCATTCATCTGGAACATCTTCCTGGGAATCCGATGTCAGTGTCGGACCTTTCTTCAAAAGTTTGACTGTGAACATGGCTTCAACTAGTCACCCCGATAAAGATGCAGGGGGTGATGAAGAGTTAGTCGAATCAACCGACGATCCATGGATCAAACGTCTTAATATCTTGTGGGATATGCGCTTCGAACAACGCGAACCACCCACGGAAGATAAGGTGATCCAGGTCAACATGGGAGACGAGTCTGACCCCAAACCTATCTTTATAGCCGAAGACCTGTCATCATCCGAAAAAGAAGACCTTATATCTCTCATCCGAGAATATATAGATGTCTTCGCCTGGAATTATGAAGATATGCCTGGCCTTGACCCGAAGGTTGCCATGCACCGTCTCAACATTGATCCGGATGCAAAACCCATTAAACAACAACAACGCAGGTTTCGTCCAGAGATCATGGAATCAATCGAGTCTGAAGTGAAAAAGCTTATAGACTCAGGTTTTGTGAGGGAAGAACAACACCCTGACTGGGTGGCCAATATTGTTCCAGTTCCCAAAAAGAATAGGAAGGTCCGGATATGCATAGACTTCCGCGATCTTAACGCAGCTTGTCCAAAAGACGAATTCCCGCTTCCTATAACGGATGTTATGATTGATAACACCTGCGGATATGAAAGAATGTCTTTCATAGATGGATTCTCCGGGTACAATCAGATCAAGATGCACCCCGACGACGAGAAGCATACCGCATTCAGAACACCGTTGGGGGTGTATTGCTACACAGTGATGCCCTTTGGCCTGAAAAATGCAGGTGCAACTTATCAACGGGCAATGAACACCATCTTTTATGAGCATTTGTGAAAAAAGATCGAGTGCTATGTTGATGATATAGCAGTAAAAAGTCAATGTAAGGATGATCATCTTGCAGACTTGAGGACAATGTTCGAAATCATGCGGACACATCAGTTGAAGATGAACCCTACAAAATCATTTCTTGGAGTATCAAGTGGAAAATTCCTAGGATTTATTGTCACGTCCAAAGGAATCTCTCTTGACCCAGAGAAAGTACGTGCCATCCAAGACATGCCACCCCCGAAAAATCTCAAAGAGCTCAGAGGTTTGCAAGGTAGACTAGCCTACATTCGAAGATTCATATCAAATCTTTCTGGGCGCTGTCAACCTTTCTCTAAGCTCATGAAGAAAGGAATATCCCTTGTTTGGGATGCCGAGTGTCAAAGAGCATTCGAGGAGATTAAGAAATACCTCACTCAACCACCAGTTCTCGTGGCCCCGATATCAGGAAAACTATTTCTGTTATATGTGAGGGTCATGGACCATTCTCTTGGAGCTTTGTTAGCCCAGAACAATGATCAAGGTCAAGAGCAAGCCATCTATTACCTGAGCAGGACTATGATGGGAGCCGAACACCGGTACAATCCAGTCGAAAAGGAATGTCTCGCCTTGGTATTCGCAATCCAAAAGATGCGACATTACCTAGTGGGACAAACCATTCAGGTCATCTCTAGGGTGAATCCCTTGAGAGTTCTGATGACAAAACCATCATCTCTGAATTGCCGACTCGCAAAGTGGGCCATTCTCTTGTCGCAGTACGACATGCAGTTCATGCCTCAAAAGGCGGTCAATGGTCAAGCACTGGCAGACTTCTTAGCTGATCACCCAGTAGCAGGAACGTCTAAGTTGTACGAAGAATTACCTGACGAAGTCGCTGAAGCTTGCGTCATCCAGGAAGTCACACAAGTGTGGAAATTATTCTTCGACGGCGCGTCTAGAGCAAATCCTCATGGAGCAATCACCGCGGGAGTAGGGGTAGTATTAGTCTCTCCGAACGGTCACGTAATCCTAAGGGGATTCTCCCTAATCGAACCTTGTACTAACAACGTAGCTGAGTATAATGCTCTGCTATTAGGAATGCAATTTGCCGAAGAACTTAATGTTCAGCACCTCGAAGCTTACGGTGACTCTCAGCTAATCGTTAATCAAGTCCGAGGAGAGTACGAAGTACGTCATGAGGATTTGATCCCATACTACTTCGCTGTGTTAGAGCAAGCTCAGAAGTTCGAAGGATTCTTTATAGAATATGTACCACGAGCTCAGAATGCGTATGCAGATGCTTTAGCCTCCTTGGCAACTTCGTTAGCATTGCCACCGGAAGTCGGAATAACGATTCCAGTCACGGGACGGAGGCTATGCTTTTCCAAGATCCCCATAGAGGAAGACCCAGACGAGACGATGTCAGGAGAAGTCTGTACGACATTTATGGAATTTGAATCTAGGGATTGGCGGTTCCCCTACATCGACTATGCCTATATGGAATTCTGCCCGATGACCCTAAGGAAGCGGCCTCCATTAAACGAAAGGCCCTCCGATTCTATTACGATGCAGTTTCTCAAGTCCTGTATCGCAAATCACACGATGGAGTCTTACTTAGATGCCTCTCCCGAAATGGAGTCTTACTTAAAAGCCACTTCAAGGCATTCCAATGAGGCATACCAAGGTTTGACATGTATCTACTCAAACAACTAACCACATATGCAATGTCAGGCCTAGTACTAACCATGAGATACATGACCGATCCTGTAGCATTCGAATATGACACCTTCTTCATATCATTTATTTTAGTTTCAGTCTTGGGGGACTAATCCTTACTTAACACAAAATGGGAAGCAAGAGGCACATTCACAGATTTGGCATCAGACATAGAGAATTTACTCAAAATTTTTTCAATATATGAACTTTGGTTTAAAACTAGAGTTGATTTATCTTTGTCCCTAATAATATTCATGCCTAGGATTCTTTTAGCATCATCTAAGTCTTTCATGTCAAAATTTTCACAAAGACATTTTTGAATATGCTCAATAGACTTCAAACAAGGACTAACAATCAACATGTCATCCATATAAATTATAAGAAATACAGGCACAGAGTCTATATTCTTATAATACAGGCAATGATCAGCAGAACTCATTTTAAACTTTAAAGATTGTATGTATTTATCAAATCTAATATTCCATTGCTTAGGTGATTGTTTTAACCCATACAAAGTTTTTTTTAACAAACACACATGATCAGACAATTTAGGGTCCACAAAGCCCTCAGGTTGGTGCATATAAATATTTTTATCAAGATCACCATGCAAGAAAGCAGTAGTTACATCCATTTGTTTTAATTCCAAATTAAAATTAGCAACTAAAGAAAGCATAATTCTAACAGTAGTGAATTTGACAACAGGAGCAAAAATTTTAGCATAATCAATTCCCTTCTTTTGAGTAAATTCCTTAGCTACTAACCTAGCTTTAAACCTAATACTTTCAGATTCTTGTTTTACCTTAAACAGCCACTTATAGTTCACTACAGAACAACTAGCGGGTTTAGGAACAAGTTTCCATGTTTGGTTAATTCTTAGGGATTCCATCTCACTCTTCATAGCACTAATCCATTCTTCAAAATATTTTGACCTTAATGCTTCTCTATAAGTCTTAGGTTCATTGTACTCAAGGAATTCAAACACATTAAATGCAAACTCAGACATATTATAATCAATCAAATTGTAATCTCTATATCTTTTAGGTTTTCTAATGGTTCTTTTATTTCTATCCCTAGTGAGTTGATAATCATTCAAATCATGCATGTTATCTATTTCCTGCATATCATGCTCTACCTCATTAGGAATAATCTCATCTTGATTTTCAATAATTATATCATTCAATTTTTCTTCAGGAAGTGATTTGGGTTGATTAATAATAGGCATTTGCTCCACCTCATTTGGAGCATCATCTTCAAGAATAGGAACATGTAAAGGTAAACAAGAAAATTTATTTTCATTAAAAACAACATATCTGCTTATCACTACCTTAAACCCTGGTTCATTCTTATTCCAAAGCCTATAACCTTTTACCCCTTCAGGGTATCCTAAGAAAACACATTTCTTAGATCTACGTTCTAACTTATCAATCTTTTGATACACATAACCAGCACTCCCGAAAATTCTCAAATTATTTAAATCAAGAGGTTTGCCCGTGAACACAAGTTCAGGGCATTTCCCTCCTAAGGGAACAAAAGGAGACCTATTAATCAAATAGGCCGCAGTACAAACAGCTTCTCCCCAGAACTTTTTGGAGAGCCCAGATGTGACCAACATAGCCCTCACCCTCTCTAAGAGAGTTCTATTCATCCTTTCAGCAAATCCATTCTGCTGGGGTGTGTAGGGAATAGATTTATACCTTTTAATACCCCAAGTAGTACACAATTCATTCAATTGTTTGTTACAAAACTCAAGACCATTGTATGTCCTAAGAGTTTTAATTTTCTTTCCCGTTTGGTTTTCAATCATAATTTTCCAGTTTTTAAATTTATCAAAAACTTCAGATTTTTGTTTCATGAGTAAAACCCAAACTTTCCTAGAATAATCATCAATTATGGAAAGAAAATATTGGTTCCCTCCATGCGTAGGCACACTAGAGGGACCCCACACATCAGTATGCAAATATTCAAGTACATTAGTGCACTTAGACTGATTAGGAAAGGAAGAAGTAGGAAAACTAACCCTATGTTGTTTTCCTAACACACAAGATTCACAATAAAGGATGGGGAATATTTTATCACTATCAAAGTGACCTCCTTTATGCAAAATTTCTAATCCTTTATTACTCATGTGACCTAATCTATTATGCCATAAAACAGATTTATCACCTATCACAGACTTAACAGAATCAAGTATTGGTTCAGCATGACAAACATATAAGTTATTTTGTTTTTCAGCAGTAAAAATAACAAGCAACCCTTTCATAATTTTCATAACTCATTTACCCTATTCTTCCTCTAAACCATCATTTTCTAAAGATGCACAAGAAATCAAGTTATAACGTAAATCAGGAACATGCCTAGCATCCTTCAAAGGAAACACAGAACCAGAAGAAAACCTAAGGCATACATCACCAGATCCTAAAACATTGTATTTCTTTTTATTTGCCATTAACACAAAGCCATTCTCTATTTTCTTGTAGTTTGAAAACAAATTTTTAAAAGGAGTCATATGAAAAGTACAACCATCTGATTTACATAAAGGATCAGATAACACAGAGTTCAAATATGCATAATCACACAGATTATTAATCATGAAAATTTCACCCATTTTTCCCTCACAGACAGCCATATTAGCATGATCATTTTGCTCATTTTTCTTAGGCTTAGGACAATCTCTAATAAAGTGACCAGTTTCATGACAATTATAGCATTTTTTAACTTTAAACCTGGACTTAGATCTACCCCTTCCATTTTCAAATTTTTTCTTACTTGATTCCCCATTACTAGCATTCTTTTGGTTATTAAACCTATTCTGAGGCCTACCCCTCACATGCATAACTTCACCAGAATTTTTATTTCCCCCAGAATGTTTTAAATCTAATTCCTTACTCTTAAGACCATTGACCACAATGTCAAGGTAACCTTATCTCTACCATATTTAATAGCAAATTTCACATCACTATATGAGTCAGGAATAACATTTAGAAGGGCAATAGGAGTATAGTCGTCTATATGTTTATCACCAGTTAACTTAATATCTAAAATAAGTTTTGTAAAAACATCTAGGTTCTCCTCAATGTCCTTAGACATATCCAATCTAAATTTGAAAATTTTTTCAAGCGAAAACATTTTACTGGGCAAAGAGGTTTCAGTATAGAGTTCTTTAAGTTTATCCCAAAGGGTTTTAGCAGATTCCAAAATTCTAACTTTTCTTAGCACAAAGTCAGATAAGTTCAAATAAATTATGGAACAAGCATTTTCGTTCACTTCAGCTCTTTTTTCTTCAGTGTCAAAAGTCAAATAGGTCTGATCAACAACCCTAAATGACTTCTGTTGAATTAAAATGCATTTTATTTTTTGTTTCCAAATGCTAAAATCAGATTTTCCGTTGAACGGAACCATACCATATTGAACCATATCATAATTATTAGCAGCAGACATACTTCACACGGGAAAAATAAGCAAGGGTATCATAGCAACTGGCACGAGCAAAAAACAAAAAACAGGAAATATTTTCCAGCAACTAGATAACTGAAGAGTTGGGTTTTCAGTCAATATACCTGAGCGAAACTCTAGGGAGAGAGTTTCAACCTTACCCACGCGGCAGTCCGGTAGCGTTGGGAGAGGCGGTCGACTTCGGCAGTGATGGCGTCGAGCAATGCGGCGGAAGCGTCGAGCAACGCGGCGGAAGCGTCGAGGTGAGACGAGAGCGCCGCAACGTGTTAGGGTTTCAGACAAGAGAGCCAAAACTGAGGTTATAATTTTAGACAGAAGATCGATGGCAAGGGCCAGAAACGAGAGGCGGCGGGAACGACGACGACTCAACGAGGCTCTAATACCACTGTAGAGAATCGATGTCGCTGTTTGGCTCAGAAGCCTGCTTCTATTCAGTTTCTGTTCTCTCTCGCAATGCACCACCAAGACACAAAAGAGGAATCACTCTCTCAGAGGTTGAAGGGGTCGAACAAAGGGTGAGAGCACAAAGCTCACAGGAGCACAAAGCTCACAGAAAGAGAGGAGGATCGCACAACTTAGAGGAAAGCACAAAGCTCAAATTTCTTCTCATCGCCGTCGCTCCTCTTGCTCTCTCTCCGAACTACTACCATCTCCTTGACTTAAATAGCAAAGGGGGCAGCCGACACGGAGAGAAGGCTAAGGATACGAATGGTAGGAGCCAACCTACAAGGATCAGAGATGGGACTCGCAGCGGAAGCCGACCGGACATAGGTATGGAAAAGGGGGTGAGTACCATCGGGTAGGAGATGAAACATTTAGGTATAGGCTGAAACAAATATCAAGGGGAACTGGGCCTGGTAGCAAATGGGCCAGCAACAAAAGCTGTTGGGCCAACTAAAATAGCAACAAATGTTTTATCAGGAGGAAGTTATGTTTGATATAATAATTCTCTCAGAACTCAGTGCTAGATTACAGTAGGAATCTTTAACCTCTAGGAAACGAATATCTGATCCTTGAGCTGATCCTCCATTTGAGAGTTTTCCTCCCCCTTCTCAGTCATGGTGTCTAAATTAAAGTCTCTTCGAAAGGGGGAGGAAGAGAAGCGAAGGAGTGAATAGATGATGATGATCAGCTGACAGAAAGAGAGCTGTTTCTGCAAGTCGTACACCCTATTTGTCATTTTGCAGAATATGTATTGTTTTGGGAAATTTCCTGAAAAATGAAGATTACTGCCATTCCTTTCATATGTATAGTATGGCAGTTCATAGAATACTCTTTTGATGCTTGCACGGTTACATATGTAATTAACAAACAAAAAATTCATTGCTGAGAAGTATCTATGCGTTCAATTTTTTTTTTGTCATGTAACTCATGACATTTCAAAATTAGAGGCAAGGCAGCACTTGTCCATTCCCTAAATAAGGACATCAGAGTACCAAATGCACTTACAACAGCATCTTTAGAGTGTCTCCTTAGGATGCCATCACCCTCATCATACATTCTCATGTTCTTACCAATAATGTCCAACATCAGGCTCTCGATTCTTTTACTGAAAATAACTCCGACTGAACTTCCTCATGTCAGCTTCAATTGCCCTGGGCATGGCAGACTCCACATACCCTTCCTACATCCATATCAACAATGGATGGTCCGATGATGAGGGGAGTTCACATGCACCAAAGCACCCTAGTGGCTTGACCGACGTTGCAACTTCAAGGAGGGGAATCCGATCTCATGGTGGAGGTGGTCTAATTGGTCCTCAGTCTAAGTGGGTGCAAGAATTGAATCGTGCATTTCTTTTAGTCAGCGCTGCAGGTCTCCTAGTCGACCCTCTCTTCTTCTACGCGCTGTCTATCAGCGGCCCTCAGATGTGCCTCTTTGTTGATGGGTGGTTCGCACTGAGTGTGACGCTGCTTCGATGCATGACAGATACAGTGCACTTGTGGAGCATGTGGATGAGGATCAAGACTGCATACAATATGAGACGTTGTAATTCAGTATCAGTAGCCGAGGAGGAGAGAGGGATGGATGCTAAGGCAAGTGTTCGTGCTGCAACAGTTGATTACTTGATGTCGAAGAAGGGCTTTTTCTTCGATCTCTTTGTGATTCTCCCTGCACCTCAGGTAAGGATCTATAAAGTGACTGCAGGTTGCGCTGAATACCAATGCTAACATCTAAGAAGATGTTGCAGGTTGCGTTGTGGATAGCGGTTCCAGCATTGATAAGAAAAGGAGAGACGATGATGGCCATGAATGTATTCCTGATCGTCTTCCTATTCCAGTACGTGCCCAAGATCTACCATTCGATTTGTTTCTTGCGCAGGATGCAGAACGTATCCGGCTACATATTTGGGACTATTTGGTGGGGGATTGCCCTCAACTTCATTGCCTACCTGGTTGCTTCTCATGTCAGTAATCCAACAAATTCTACAAACATTAATATTTTCATTTTATTTATTTTTCAACCCTAATTAGCAGACAATACCAGATGTTACCCGGATAGGGTAGATCTCGGGTATAAATTAGCGGCACCACTCGAAGAAAAAAGAGTAGTAGCTAGTATTCTGTTTCTGTGCACATATATATGTTAGGAACGACATGCATGATACGCTTCATATGCATGTTATCCTCACCAATCAAAAGATTAAGCTTGAGAAACAGCCTCAATCTTTTCAACCCCTGACAATTGCTAAAATATGTATCATGGAAATTAGTTGATCATGGACAGGCAATAGGTGGGTGCTGGTACTTGCTGGGAATCCAGAGGGCAACAAAGTGCCTTAACGAGCAATGCGTGGCCAACACAGGGTGCAGCCCCGCCATGGTGGGATGCATTAGCCCAATATATTACGGAACAGCAACAGCGGTCGAGGGTAAGGAGAGATTGGATTGGGCCAAGGACGCGAGTGCGAGGGCCACGTGCCTCGACAGTAGAAATCTGTACGATTACGGCGCGTTTAGGTGGGCGGTTCTTTTGTTCACCAACACAAGCCGGCTAGAGAAGATACTTCTTCCTCTGCTATGGGGCTTAATGACTCTAAGGTACGTGAATGTTTTGCGCTAGCTGATTATTACGTTTAGAATTGTCGATGGTCAATTCAAGATGACAGGCATATATACTTTTAATTTATGTATGCTCCTATATATATATATATATATCGGTGGGTTAATTAATTTTCCAGCACCTTCGGAGGCGCGCTAGAGAGCTCAGCAAATTGGTCCGAAATCGTCTTCAATATCATTATCATTACGATAGGCCTCCTTTTGGTTACAATGTTGATCGGAAACATCAAGGTAAGACCTTGACTTACTGCGCCGTGCCTTCAATCTAGCTAGCTAGTGTGGCGTTGAACGGTACGTACACATGACTGCATACTGATGCGTGGGATCTCGTAATTAATTGCCGAAGGTGTTCTTGCACACGACGACGTCGAAGAAGCAATCGGTGCATCTGAAAATGCGGAGTTTGGAGTGGTGGATGCGGCGGAGGAGGTTGCCTCATGAGATCAGGCGCAGGGTGAGGCAGTACGAGCGGCAGCGCTGGGCAGCGATGAGGGGCGTGGATGAGTACCAGATGATCCGTTCGCTTCCTGATGGACTCCGGAGGGACATCAAGTACCAGCTCTGCCTCGATCTTGTGCGACAGGTGCGTGTCCGGCCAGTGTTAGTTTGCATCTGTAGTAGTACTCGATCCCACGCATGCGATATATTGAATATTGAATCGCTCGATCGGATCGGATCGAGCGAATAAAATAAATAATAATTAATAATTAATAATGTCGCTCGCGCTTAATTATATATTAATGAAAAATGTGCAGGTCCCCTTGTTCCAGCACATGGATGACTTGGTCCTAGAGAACATATGTGATAGGGTCAAGTCCCTCATCTTTCCCAGGGGGGAAACCGTAAGCTCCGTGCGCTCTCAGCTTAATTAATTAGTTAGCCCTTACCTAATTCATTCATTATTCGTTTAATTAATTAATTAAATTCGATCTCAGATCACTAGAGAAGGCGACCCGGTACACAGAATGCTGTTCATAGTGAGAGGCCACCTCCAGAGCAGCCAGCTCCTCCGCGACGGCGTCAAGAGCTGCTGCATGCTCGGCCCCGGCAACTTCAGCGGCGACGAGCTGCTGTCGTGGTGCCTCCGCCGTCCTTTCGTCGAGCGCTTGCCCCAGTCGTCATCCACGCTGGTCACTCTCGAGACAACCGAGGCCTTCGGGCTGGAGGCCGGCGACGTGAAGTACGTGACTCAACACTTCCGGTACGTGTTCACGAACGACAAGGCGAAGAGGAGCGCTCGGTACTACTCGCCTGGGTGGCGCACGTGGGCCGCGGTGGCGATCCAGCTGGCGTGGAGGAGGTACAAGCATCGGTACTGTTCGCTGGCGTCGCTCTCGTTCACCAGGCCTCGGCGGCCGGCCTCTCGGTGCTCGTCGCCTGGGGAAGAGAGGCTAAGGCACTACGCTGTTCTGCTGACCTCTCCCAAGCCCAACGGAGATGAGCTGTCCCTCCCCTAGCTAGCAGCTGGCCGGCCGGATTTCTCTATATATACACGTACGGCTTTTACGCCCATCGGTTTGATCAGTTCATCTACAAGATATATATATATGTATATGTACCAGCACAATAAAGATCGAAATTATACAATTAATTAATTGTCTGAACAAGACTACTAGCTAGCTAGTTCTGAATTATGATATGATGTATCTAGCTAATGGGAGGCAAGGCGTAATCGTCACAATTTAATTAATTTCGTGAAGCTAGCTATCTCATGCACTGAAACCAACTTAATTACTACAAAATGCTAGCTAGCTAGCTGCGACGGGTGATGGTAATTTATAAAGTCGGGAGACATGCGTACTTATTATTTACTGTACGTACGGGCCGGAGAGAGAGAGGAAGGGACAAAAAAAAAGAAAAAAAAGAGATCGAGTTAATTAGTTGGCTTTTACTAGCAATGAAAAGCTGCTTCCTACGGCCGTGTAGATGTGCGCCTAAAAGGACACGCGGGCACGAAATGATCGAGCAGAGGGTAGAATTATTGGTATGGTGGGTGGGTAGCCAACAAAAATGAGGAAAGCGCGAGGAAATTGTCTTGTTTTTGGCCGTTTTATCTTTTTGGCTTGCGATGATAGCTAGCTTGCTCAGTTCGCGATCCACGTACACATCATACGTACACACAGACGCGAATATGCCCTTCCCTTTTATATTCCTCATCCCAATGCTAGCTTTGGGGGATAGGTATGTATGTATGTATAGAATACACACACTCGTCGGAGGAGCACGCAGGCTCAAAGTTTCTGATTAGTGATTGTAAATTTAGTTCGGACGATCGATTATACAGATACAAACTCGACGTGAACTTGATATTTTAATTTGTCTCACAACAAAAGTAAACGTAAAATTTACTTTTTCATGGGTGAAAAAGAAAAATCTCCACAAGTTAGGAGTACGTACGTATACTCAGCAACTACGTCGTGAACAAATACTCAAGTACTCACCCCGCACTATTTTAGGCCGATGCGCTCATCACGATTTTTGGCCCATTTCTTTTTTCTTAGCTCCTAGTCCTTCCAAATTAACAACGAAAGGATTCTCGATCGGATGCAGCCAAAGGAGAGGGCAATTTTGTAAATCCAGCAATCACCAGGACCCATACCATGTACACACAATCATCATTCTTGCCGTCTCCTGATCAGCTCCCTCCCTCCCTCCACCGAATATATTGAGAGATCGATATCGCACATACATACACATGCTAATTGATGTCTCTCCTTCACAAACCCTCCGCCACCGCCATGGCCACCTCTCAGCTGCGGGCCGGCGACGAGGACCCTGAGGACACGGCAGGCCGCGCCCACGGCCCGACCGCGTCAAAGTGGGCCCAGGAGTGGAACCGGGCCTATCTGCTGACGTGCGCGGCGGGGCTCATAGTCGACCCGCTCTTCCTCTACACCCTGTCCATAAGCAGGCCCATGATGTGCCTGTTCGTCGACGGGTGGTTCGCCATCACGGTGACAGTGCTGCGGTGCATGATCGACGCGCTGCACGTGTGGAACGCGTGGACAAAGTTGAGGAATATCGTCACCGGGAGGCACTCGGAGGATGCGGAGAAGCCAAGGGGTTACAAATTCACAAAGTCTTGCAAGGGCTTGCTTCTCGATTTATTCGTCATATTACCAGTCATGCAGGTGGGTTTTTTTTTTTTTTTTTTTTTTTTCTCTCCTTCCCCTCTGCTAGCTAGCTCTTTCTCTAAACATGTATAATTTCCAGTGATTCACTGAACTGATCATGTAGAAGTTCTGTTTTATTCTCGTTGTTAGTTTCTTCACACGAAAAATTCATTATTAATTGATCAATTATTTGTTTACTGTTAATTAATTAGATAAGATCCTTTTTGTCAGCGTATAATTGATGTAAGGTTTCGTGTATATAATAATAGAGCTATATAGCTTGTGATTAATTAAGATGTCAATCTTTATTACGTACGCAGTAAGATCGCTGAGATCATGAGGCATTAATTCGCAACAAGCAGAAGTGAAAATTTAATTACGAACGAATATTATTTTTTTACGGTGGGTATAGTAAGCAGTAATTAATTTCTTATCGCTGAATGATTAATTAATTGCACGTACAGGTGATACTGTGGGTAGCGGCACCGGGTCTGATAAGGGAGGGGTCGACGACAGCAGTGATGGCGGTGTTCTTAATAATGTTTCTGTTTCAGTACCTGCCCAAGATCTACCACTCCGTCCGCTTCCTGCGTCGCATGCAAAACTTGTCCGGTTACATCTTTGGGACCATTTGGTGGGGGATCGCCCTCAATTTGATCGCCTATTTTGTGGCTTCGCACGTGAGTGGTGGCCTGCTAGCTAGCTAGCTGTACCCCCTTCTCCTCCTCCTTTAATTTCAAAACTTAATTAATTACCTGCCATGTACGTACAAGTTTACCCATATTCACCGTTACTACCAACCTGCGCGGCGCTTTCTACCGCACCCATATATAAGGCTCAACTTAAGGGATTGTAATCTAATAATTGTCAGCATGACACAATTACTTGTTCATAAAATGTATAGATGCCAAATTATATATATGAAGTTTATTAATCAGGCGGTTGGAGCCTGCTGGTACTTGCTGGGTATTCAGAGGGCGGCAAAGTGCCTGAAAGAGCAGTGCACGCTAGCAAAAGGATGCGCTGCAACAACCACAGCGTGCGTGCAGCCGATTTATTACGGCGCAACGACGAAGATAACAGATACAGGGAGAGTGAGTTGGGCTCAAGATGCGCTTGCAAGGAGAACATGCCTGGATAGCAGTGAGAACTTCCAGTATGGAGCATATAAGTGGACGGTCACTCTTGTTACCAACACCAGCAGGTTGGAGAAGATACTGTTGCCCATCTTTTGGGGCTTAATGACCCTTAGGTAATCAGCCTGCATTGCCATCATACTTTCGTATTAGAAGAAATTAATTTATGATATTACCAGAGCAACCTAGGTTCAAATAAGACACACATATCTAATCTAGGGGATGTTATTTAAAAAAAAAACGATGTGAATGACGTCAGGGTTTCAGGGAAGTACACTCAACTTCTATAGAAAACGAGAAACAATAGATTAGATACTGAACATTTTAGCAACAATATTTCCTAAAATTATAATGCACCAATTGGGTACGTATTTGTCCAGCACTTTTGGAAACCTTGAGAGCACCACAGAATGGCTGGAGATTGTGTTCAACATCATCACCATAACAGGGGGACTCATACTGGTTACTATGCTCATCGGAAACATCAAGGTAAACATGGCCTCTTACTGCACCAAATACTAGCAACACTAATGTTAACAATATCCACTTCATAGCTAACTACGTCTGAGAGAGAGAGAGATGATGATTACAGGTATTTCTGAACGCGACAACATCGAAGAAGCAGTCGTTACATCTAAGGATGCGGAGCATGGACTGGTGGATGAAGAAGAAGCATCTGCCTCAGGGATTCAGGCAGAGGGTTCGTCAGTATGAGCGGCAGCGATGGGCAGCCATGAGAGGAGTGGATGAATGTGAGATGGTTCGAAATCTACCAGAGGGCTTAAGGAGGGACATCAAGTACCATCTTTGTCTGGACCTCGTTAGACAGGTAAAAAAAACTCCTCAAGTGATCTAATTCTATTTATGCCTATTGTACTGAATGGTTTAAATTTATATAATTTCATATTTTCGCATTTCATTAATTAGTGCAGGTTCCTCTGTTCCAGCACATGGATGAGGTAGTCCTAGAGAACATATGTGACCGAGTCAAGTCCCTCATCTTTCCCAAAGGAGAAATAGTGAGCCTACATTGCTAATCAACCTAATTTTCTACTTCTAATAGAATGTGTGCCTCTGTGTGTGTGTGTGAGTGTCTGTGTGACTACAGCGTAATTATAGCCTTTTATGCAACATTTCACTCAGATAACAAGAGAAGGTGATCCGGTGCAAAGGATGCTATTTGTAGTAAGAGGACACTTACAAAGCAGCCAAGACCTCCGTGATGGCGTCAAGAGTTACTGCATGCTCGGCCCTGGCAACTTCAGCGGGGACGAGCTCCTCTCCTGGTGCCTCCGTCGACCATTCATCGAGCGCCTGCCTCCATCTTCATCCACCTTAATCACCCTCGAGACAACCGAGGCATTCGGGCTCGAGGCCAGCGACGTAAAGTACGTGACGCAACACTTCCGATACACTTTCGTGAACGAGAAGGTGAGGCGGAGCGCTCGGTACTACTCTCCCGGGTGGAGGACTTGGGCTGCGGTGGCTATACAGCTGGCGTGGAGACGGTATAGGCATCGGAAGACGCTTACTTCGCTTTCTTTTATACGGCCTCGGAGGCCGCTTTCGAGGTGCTCTTCGCTTGGGGAGGAGAAGCTCAGGCTTTACACCGCGCTCCTGACGTCGCCCAAGCCTGACGTTGATGAGTTCTTATTGTAATTTGACGACGTCGTAGACAATAGTTGTGCTTGTGGTCGTTATATGTATGCTTGTAATAATCCCCTTCAGCCATCCTGTCGAGCCCATCCGATCGAGCATCGGGCGCAGCTTTGGGTTCTAAGCATTTGTGCAGCCCACATAAGTTAATTGGATGTGGCCCACTGTTGAGCTATTCTCTCTCCCCCAACGCAAAAATCTTAATGTGAGCCCTCCAGAGAGCGCGTTTGGCCCACATGCAGCTGTTAAGTCCGTCACGACTCATGATATGCGAACTTGTTGGGGATTCGAAATAATCAAATCAAATCCGTATCCTTTCGGATCTTATGTTTGAGAGTTGAGCAAGAAAGAAATTCACTACAAATCAAAGATAAAAACTTGTAGGAAAGTAAACAAGAAAGAACACACCAGGTTTAACGAGGTTCGGCAACGTACCTACGTCCTCGGGAGCCACACCACACAATTCTTTGATTATTTAAAGAAGATTACAATGTTTACAATTGACCTCTCTCTCTAAGATTTCTAATCTCAAAGAACCCTCAAAACCCTTTTTTCGTACTCTTTTTTTTTCTCTTAAACCCTAAAGGGACGTGTTTCTATTTATAACAAAACACAATCTCAAACAGATTAGGATTCTAAAACGAGACTGCCACACCCTGGTGTGGCAGACACCACACCCATGGCAGACAGGGCAGACTCTGTTATACCAGGGTGTGACAGACACCACACCCATGATAGACAGGACAGACTCTGCCACATCAGAGTGTGACACACACCACACCCATTACAGACAGGGCAGATTCTGCCACATCAAGGTGTGGCAGACACCACACCCATGGCCTGTCTTGAATTTTCATGTGATTGTTGATTTTGATTCTAGGTTTGGTCCTCCACTCTCAAGACCAACAATCTCTTACTTGGAGATCAAACCACCATCAATGAGCTCTCCCGAACTCCACCTTCTTCGCAAGCATCTTCTCCTACTTGGAAAAATCCATTCTTCAATCATCAACATCCCAGCGATCTCACCGATCCTCGTAGTGTGGCTCCGCCTTCGTCTTCTACTCGTGAAGGCCAACTGAAGTTGCGCACAACTCCAGTTTCTCAATAGTGGCTGTCTTCGTCAACATGTCCGTCGTATTTTGACTCCTCAAAATCTTCATTAAATGTAACTTTTGGTCATCAACTAGCGAGCGTATAAATTGGTATTTGACATCTATATGCTTCGTTCTGGCATGATATACTGAATTCTTGGCAAGATGTATAGCGCTCTGACTGTCACAATAAAGAACTCCTCTCCCTTGCTTCAAATCCAACTCTTCTAAGCACCCGTTCAATCAAATCATCTCCTTGCTTGCTTCGGTCACCGCGACATACTCAGCCTCGGTTGTAGATAAAGTCATAATCTTCTGCAGACGTGAGACCCAACTCACTGCTGTCGACGCTAAGGTATAGACATACCCCGTGGTGCTTCGCCTCGTATCATAATCACCAGCGAAGTCCGCATCAACGTATCCCTGCAGCACCAACTCCTTCCTCCTGAAATATAGTGGTTTATTTGTTGTTCCCCTCAGTACCACAATATCCACTTCACGGTCTCCCAATGTTGCTTCCCTGGATTACTAGCAAACCTGCTCACAACTCCCACTGCATAGGCGATATCCGACCTCGTGCAAACCATCGCATACATGAGACTCCCAATGGCCGAAGAATATGACACCCTGCTCATATGCTCTCTATCTGCATCTGTCTTAGGCGATTACTCCTCAGATAGCTTGAACTGACTTCCAAGGGGTGTACTAATAACTTTAGCATTCTGCATGTTGAACCTCTGAAGTACATTCTTAATGTATTCAGCTTGGCTCAATCTCAATTTCCCTCTAGCTTCATCTCTACTGATTCGCATCCCTAGAATCTGCTTCGCTGCACCTAGATCCTTTATTACAAACTCCTTTGCTAGCTGCTTCTTCAAACTGTTAATCTCTTCTAAACATGATCCTGCTACCAACATATCATCAACATATAATAACAAAATAATAAAGCTGGACTCGAACCTTTTGAAATAACAGCAATAATCCGAATTGCATCTTCTGTAGCCATTATTCTGCATGAAGTTATCAAACTTTTTATACCACTGTCTCGGAGCCTGTTTCAAACCATATAAGCTCTTCTTGAGCTTGCACACCATCTCTTCCTTTCATTCTTCAATGAAGCCAACAGACTGCTTGATGTAGATTTTTTTATCTAAGTCACCATAAAGAAAGACAATCTTCACATCTAACTGCTCAAGAAAGAGGTCTTCTGCAGCCACCAAACTCAATACCATTCTGATGGTTGTGAGCTTCACAATAGGGAAAAATATCTCCATATAGTCCACTCCTTCCTGCTGTTAAAACTCCTTCACTACTAATCTAGCCTTGAATCTCTTGCTTCCATCACTCTCTTGCTTGACTCGGTAGACCTATTTGTTATGTAAGGTCTTCTTTTGTGCAGGTAGCTGGGATAACTCCCATGTCTCTTTAGTGAGTAGAGAATCCATCTCCTCCTGCATCGCATGCTTCTACTGCTGAGATTCACTCACTTGCATTGTCTCTTCATATCACTCCGGCTCACCACTATTTATCAATAATAAGTAGTCAAGAGATGAAAGATATCTGAGATTTGGTTTGGGTACTATGGATGACCTCCTAAGCTCCATGTCCTGGGTAGTTTTTTCTGTATCTGGAGCATCCTCCATTCTCTGATCAGAACAAACATCATCACCCCTATCTGGAAGTTCCTCTATATATATGTACTTAGATCCATCTGTATCCGAAATGCTGCTCCCACTACTTTGGCTATCCTTGGCATCTTCCATGTTCTTGTACATCACCTCCACATTGAATATCACGTCCCTGCTTATGATGATCTTCCTGTTCTTCTCATCCCAAAGGCGATACCCGAACTCATCAATGCCGTATCCAATGAATGTGCACTTCTGTGACTTAGCTTCTAGCTTGTCTCTGACATGGTCACTGATATGAACGTAAGTCACGCAACCAAATACCCGCAAGTGTGAGAGATTTATCTTCTTTCTACTCCAAACCTCCTCTAGAATCCCAAAATCTAATGGAACTGATGGCCCGTGATTAATAAAGTAAGCTGCCGTATGTACCGTATCCGCCCAAAATATCTTAGGAATACCTACATATAATCGCATACTCCTGGCATGCTCTGTCAAGGTTCTGTTCATCCTCTCTGTAATATCGTTCTGCTGCGACATCCCTGGAGTAGTCCTTTCTAAGCGAATATCATTCATAGTACAGAACCTCTTGAACTCCTCCAGCTCGTATTCTCCACCATTGTCTGATCTTAGATATTTCACCTTCAGATCTGTCTCGTTCTCCACCATGATCTTTCACTTCTTGAAGATTCCAAACATCTCTGACTTGTACTTCATGAAGTAGATCCACACCTTCCTCGAGTGATCGTCGATGAAGGTGACATAATATCTCGAACCGTCAAAAGATGATACACTGGTTGGGCCTCATACATCTGTATGAATCAACTCTAGCTTCTGAGCCTTAAGTGGCCTTCCACCCTTCTGGAAACTAACACTCTTCTTCTTTCCAAAGATACAGTATTCACAAACCCCGACTTCCACGGAGTCGA
>BQKN01061938.1:27365-39999 GCA_022839385.1 Asparagus kiusianus
GAGTTTCCAGGCCCTATCCTGCAGAATGGGATGCAGCCCCTTATCCTTCAAAGTTTGAGCTCCCGACGTTACAAACTTTTGACGGCACGGAATCACCGAACTAACATATCTATCATTTCAAGTCACAGACTGGGAATGTGATATCAAACGATGCCATACTGGTTCGATTGTTCATTAGCACCCTCAAGGGAGTTGCCTTTGAATGATTCAGAAAACTGCCTGCCGGATGTATCCAAAAGTGGGCAGATCTAGAGAGACTATTCCTGTCAAGATTCTTTGAAGAGGATACAGAAGTCTCCATCCATACCCTTCTCGCCACCAAGCAGAAGAAGAGGGAGTCTGTCAGAGCCTTCATCAAAAGGTTTCGAAATATGGCTCTGCGATGTCGACAGGTATGACACAGTCTACCCTAGTGGAGACCTGTCGACACAATTTGCAAACCGACCTCCTAGCCCGAATAGGGGTTGCAGAATATCGTTTCTAGAGATAACTGATCTCTCAAGGTGAACAGGCTCAGAAGATTATTGTCAGGATCAAAGCTGAAGAACAAAGTAGGCAGGATCAACCTAAGCAATCGGACCAAGCCCAATCTTTTCAGTCAGAAGAGGAAGATACCACGGCTACTGAAGCTAATCCTCTTCGGTAGGATGGCAGATCCAACAACTATCAGGTTAACAGTTATCTCTAATAGTCAAATTTATTAGCTAATGGTCCACTAGGCGATGTGCCCTGTCTACCTCTTTTCCCCCTGTACTTATTCAAGACTGGGGATTGGTTTATTTGTAGTTCATTGGATTATGAGTAATAAATTTTTTGAGTTATCATGTTCAATAGAATACCTCTGTCAATCACAAAATTCACCAAAACTATCACGTTAACAGTTACCTCTGATAGTCTAGTTTCTCCAAATTCCT
This sequence comes from Asparagus kiusianus, assembly GCA_022839385.1. Classification (NCBI taxonomy): domain Eukaryota; kingdom Viridiplantae; phylum Streptophyta; class Magnoliopsida; order Asparagales; family Asparagaceae; genus Asparagus; species Asparagus kiusianus. Next base: position 28,280 of record BQKN01061938.1, read on the forward strand.
CCACCAATCCTCTTCAATATGATGGTGGGTCCACCAAAAACTATCACGTTAACAATTACCACTGATAGTTCATTTCCTCTAAATTCTCCCACCAATCATCTTCAATAGGATGGCGGGTCCACCAAAACTATCACGTTAACAATTACCTCTGATAGTTTATTTTCTCCAAACCCCCCACCAATCCTCTTCAATAGGATGGTGGTTCCACCAAAACTATTATGTTAATGATCACCTCTGATAGTCCATTCCCTCCAAATTCTCCTACCAATCTTCTTCAATAGGATGACAGGTCAACAAAACTATCACGTTAACATTTACCTCTGATAGTCCATCAACTTACCAATCTTCTTCAATAGGATGGCAAGTCCACAAAATTATCACGCTAACATTTACCTCTGATAGTCCATCAACTTGCCAATCTTCTTCAATAGGATGGCAAGTCCACAAAACTATCACAGTTACCTCTGATAGTCAAACTCATCAGATAATGGCCTACCAGGTGATGTTCTTCTATTCCGACTTCATGGATAATGCCCCACTAGATGATGTGCATTGTCTATCTCTTTTTATTCCCCTGCTAAGTCTTAATCAAGAGTGGGGGTTGGTTACTTAGTGTAGGCTGTCTAAAAATTACAATGGATAGCTGATTAAAACAAGCCCCTACGATGGAGGTCACCATCAAATGACTTTCAAATCACCGCAAACACAACCTCATTTCTGAGATGATTGATCTTGATGGCTGCGACAACAGCATGACTATTAGAGATGCTGATGAGCAGTGTAATGATTTTAGAAAAGCAGGAAGATCTAGAGAGCTGTGGGCAAATATTCGCACACGATCAAGCTATCTTAGTGAAGATTGTGACCTGTAGTTGATAGAGTGTTATTGAGACTCCTCAATTGTCACAAATGGCCTGAATAAGACCTTCTTGGTTGGTCATTGGTGTCATCCATATATAAAGATAGAAAAGATTCATACACAGCTCAAACGCAGCTCCATCGCTGCCCAACGCAGTTCAATCGCTGCCCAACGCAGCTCACCAACTGCTGCCGAACGCAGCTCCATCGCTGCCCAACGCAGCTCGTCAACTGCTGCCGAACGCAGCTCATCATCACTGCCCAACGCAACTCAATCGCTGCCGAACGCAGCTCATCAGCCGCTGCCCAACGCAGCTCAATCGCTGCCGAACGCAGCTCATCAGCCGCTGCCCAACGCAGCTCCATCACTGCCGAACGCAGCTCATCAGCCGCTACCCAACGCAGCTCAATCGCTGCTCAACGCAGCTTAATCGCTGCCCAACGTAGCTCATCAGCCGCTGCTCAACGCAGCTCATCAGCCGCTACCCAATGCAGCTCAATCGCTGTCCAACGCAGCTCCATCACTGCCAGACGCAGCTCGTGACAGCAGTTCTGACTCGTTCAAACGTGATCGTAACAACTTCGAAGCTGTTCTCTACCCACGATACAGGGAGTGGTTTACGTGGGTTGCTACATCCGATTAATGGGGTAACTAATCCCCCACTTAGGCGCGGATTATGGGGGCGGTTACACCCCTGATCCCCCTATAAATATCAACAAACTCAACAGAGTTAGGGATCAGATTTTGGATAATCAGATCTTGGGAGGCTTAGATCGGATTTTCTGTGAGAAAGAGTTGGAGATTTAACTCTTTATTATACAGTCTGGAGAATCAACATCCATTGAGGAATCCAGATATTACATATTTGGCTAATTAACCGAATCATTTTCGGTTCAAACAACTCTTGTTATCAGAGTTTGTTACTCGTTCTGAGTTACAATACTCGACAAGACTCATCAGCTATAAAAAATCAGTTGTTCCAGCAAGTTGAAGTATTCAGATCGTCAACGAGAAGCAAATTCGACGCGAGCATTCGAAGGAAGCATCTCATCGCCACCGTGAAGAACCCAGTTTTAAACAAAGGAGAAAATCAAACTTATTTTCTTCTCTTTTGTACTCCGGAATTCAAATTGTAATCGAGAATTGAGAGAGTTGTAATCATTCTTTTTCTAAGCAGTTAGAGAGAATAAAATCAAATACAATTCTTTTACTATTCTTCTTGTTACAAAATTTTCCACAAACAAAAGATGGCGACTCTGCTGGGGACTAGCTTTTCCGACGATGAAGTGGTGGCGCAGTCCGACGTCCACCTCATGGGAACGACAGTAGAAACTCTCATCGTGGAGTTTGATCAAGCAAAATACGAGGAGGCCTTATCCTCTGGATCGCTTAGTCCTAAGGCTAGGCATGGTGTCCGCAAGATCTCTAAGGAGATCGATTCTGTTGTTGAAGTGCCGAAGAAAGCCCTCTCCTTCGGCCAGGAACTCAAACTGGCTCTGTTGGCGGAAGATCCCACATCCGCGTCAGCAAGGCATGCTTCGGGCCACAAACGGCCTCTGGAAGAAACGAGTTCCATATGCGTCAACGACGCTGCTGCTAAGGCTTTAAAACAAGCCAAGAAGAACGCCGCTCGCCGACGGAGAAGATCCATACGACGAGCACACTTACGTGAGAGCCGAATGTTGGCTCAACGCGAAGATCGCGTTCCTGAAACTTCAGCCGAACTTAGCGTTCCCAAAACAGAACGCTCGCTTCGTGGCAATGAGCCCAACTATGAACCTCGGCTAATTCAGCTGAAACGCGACCCTGAGTGGCGCGTTGTCTCCTCAAAATGCAGCCCTCAGAAGGAAGCCGTCAAACACGACCCTCAGGGAGGCGTTCAATTAAAACACGACCCTCGCGGGTCTGTTTCACCAATTAAATGCAACCCACAGGGAAGCGTTCAATCAAAACACGACCCTCGCGGGTCTGTTTCCCCAATTAAACGCGACCCCCAGGGGCGCGTTCAAACAAAACAGGACCCTCGCGGGTCCGTTTCATCATTTAAACGTAGGCCTCGGCCTAACGTTTACAAATCCCAACGCGACCCTCGCGTTAATCTTCAAGAACGCCACTCTGGTGCTGTTCTTCGAGAACGCGATCTTCAAGAGGTCCGCCAGGTTCAGAAAGATCAGCGGGGTTTCAAAATCCACGTTCGACAAGAACTAGTCTCACCTACCCAAGGGCAGGGGGTTCCATCTCCACTTCCAAGCCCGGGGAAAAGTTCCTCCCAAGTTCCTGACCTGCGGGAATTATTATCAAGAGGAAAACCAACAACACAAGCAGCTCACTCGTGTCAATGTGAGAGGCTCATCTCGGCAGTCCTGTCAGAATGCCCTTGTTGTGCACCCGCACCTCGACAGTCAGTATTCGATAGGTTGACAAACGTTGTTAGGCCAGCCAAACGACAACGCCGCAACAGAAAGAAGACAACTGAAGCGGAATACCCTCAGGTCACTATCAACATGGTCGGCCGAGGGAGGGCCTCGCATACTGATTCTGACGAGTCACAAGAGAGTCATCCACCAACTGTCCGAGAAATTTGTGACCAGTTCGAAGGAGTATATCAGAATACTCGGACTCGGACGGGAACTATTCGCCCGGTTGACTATCAAAAATTAGCCAAGGGCATCACAACAAGTGAGGAACATTCGGCAATAGCCGAGTCTCAATCTTCAAGCTCTGTTGGAGCACGCGAGGTTTCCGCTTATACAACAGGGAACCACGAAGACATAGCCAAAAGAGTGGACGAACATAGTGTCATACTCCAGACGCAACAGGAGACACTTCTCCAATTAAAGGAGATGTTGGCCCAGCTTCTTGCTGAAAAAGGCCACAAACCTGAATCTTCCCGGAGAACGACTTCGAAGGGAAAACAAAGAGTGCACGAACATTCAGATCGTGAAACTCACAATCTGGGATCTTCTTCCGAAGGAGAGAGGGAGATAGAAAAGGAACTGCATCCTCAATCCACCAAGGTGGACGAACTGGAGGCTCGCCTCAACGCAATCGCCAACAGGAGCGAGCTTCGCGAAGAGGGAGTAGTACGGCCTTACCCTGCTGAGTGGGATACAGCTCCCTACCCACCAAAATTTAAGGCCCCTACCTTGCAACCTTTCGATGGTACAGGATCGCCGAATCAACACATCTACTACTTCAAATCCCAAACTGGAGACGTAGTAGCGAATGATGCTATCCTGACCAGGTTATTTATCGGTACCCTTAAGGGTGTCGCTTTCGAATGGTTCATGAAGTTGCCTGCTGGATCTATCCAAAAATGGATAGATCTGGAAAGGCTATTCTTGGCCAGATTCTTTGAGGACGATACAGAAGTCTCCGTCCCAACTCTTCTTGCCACTAAGCAAAGGAAAGGAGAGTCAATCAAAGCTTATGTAGAGAGGTTCCGCAGCATGGCATTGCGATGCCCCTCAGGTATGACTCAATCAACTCTGGTTGAAACGTGCAGGCACAACCTGCAGACCCAACTCCTCGCTCAGATGGGAGTAGCAGAGTGTCGCTCCTGGAGACAATTAGTTTCGCAAGGAGAACAAGCAGAAGAGATAGTGGCGCGAGTCAAAGCTGAAGAAGAGCCACAACCCAAGCCGCAGCAACAACACAATCAGCAAAATACCCAGCGGTCTAAGGGAAAAGAGACTCTAGCAGCCGACTACACGCGAGTGCCACCGCCTACCAAGCAAGGCAAAGCGCCAAATCAACAAAGAGCGCCCAAACAGTATTCGTTCAAGGAGGAGCATGTGGATACTTTATTCCAATTGCTTCGAAAGAACAATAAACTCCAGTTGCCTGAAATCAGAAAACCAGATGAAGCGGGGAAAGTTGATGATCCCAACTATTGCCGTTATCACAGATTCCTTGGGCATCCTACCAAGAAATGCTATGTCTTCAAAGACATCTTGCAGAATTTGGTAAACGCTAATGTGCTCACCTTGAAACCAGAGCAGAAGACCGTATCCACTAATATGATAGCGGTCCAATTTGGTGACTTTCCCCCGGTGGTAACCGCGAACGGTGTTGTACCCATCCGCAAGGGAGAAATGCACTTAAAGAATGCTGACTTGCATAGTCAGAAGGACAGGGGGTTGGTACCCCTCACCACCCCAAAAGGGGAAATCATGTGGGTCCACCCTGATTTGCTTGAAGATCAACAGTGGACGAGCATCTCGTCCAGAAAGAAGGGAGGCAAGGCTAAATCTTCCAACATGATTAGCCCCTCCGTTGCCGAAAACGATGATCACCTTAAACCTCTTACTGATTCAGAAGAGGAGAGGATTGTCCTGGCAGCATATCCAGGAGACAACCCTGGCACTCGGTCAGGAAAAGCCTACCTGAGGGATTATGGCCAGAATGCTCAAGAGGTGGAAGAACAGCCCCAAGACGCTGGGGGTTCTGTGCCAAAGAAGCCGGTCGACAAAGGCAAACAAAAAGAGCTCCGGTTCAACAAGAATCTTCACCAGGAACTCGGGGAGTCAAGTGCTCCCTTTCAATTCAACGTCATGGCACAACTGGCTAACATACCGGCTAGGATCACTTTATATGAGCTCTTGAAGTTATCTAAAACTACCAAGGAAGCTCTGATCGAAGCTTTAAAGAATACGGAGGGCTTTATTACGCAAGTCACTCCGATTCCCGAGGCTTCTGATGATCAAACTTGTCTGCAATGCCTGCAAGCGGCGAGAAGTCTACCATGCATATCGTTCACACAAGAAGACATGCAGGTCAAACACGAACATGACCGACCACTGTACTACACAGGGTATATTGGATCTTCTGAGATTAGTCGCGTTCAGGTTGACCCGGGCTCAGCGCTCAGCATCATGCCCTACAGGGTCATGCAGGTATTAGGGATTCCTATGCACCGACTGCACACTACCCAGACTACTATCTTCGGGTTCAATGCAAACAGTACCCGACCCCTGGGGAAGATTAAGCTCAGGTGCCAGATCGGAGATCTCAAGTCTGAGGTAGCATGCTACATCATAGATGCGGACACGTCTTACAATCTTTTGCTAGGACGACCATGGATACATGCCAACCGCATAGTCCCATCTACTCTGCACCAGGTTATGAAGTACGCTAATGACGAGGGCGAAGTTCGAACCCTAATCGCAGAAAAATACCCCTTCCGAGGAGTAGAAAACTTCCACACCGACTCCGTCTTCTATCTGGATTCCCAGGAAAAAGGAGATGTAGATAGCGGTAACGAAGCTGACATCGAGCCAGATCCTGACGAAGACTGTCCTTGGGAATTAAACTTTGATGTAGTGGGTCAGGGTGAGAGTAATAATGATGTACCGAGTGGGGGCGAGTGGTGCATTAATGAAGATTTCATTTTAGCGTACTTGTCTGATGTCTCTCTTAACAATAAACAAATAGAGAATAATTCTAGTGCAGGTACCAACCCATGGCACGTACTGTGCACGGCATCACTCACATTGCCGATCGAGTCATCCCTCGTTTCAGAGGAAGAAATAGAGGATGCACAGAAGGCCTTCTTCAAAGTCCCATCCAAAAGGAAAGGGCGGAAGCCGATCTGTTTCGGAAAAGTCAAACCGATACAACTCAAACGAGGAAGTTCGGACGAAGGTGATGGAGTTCCTCAATTCCATTATCACGAACCTAATTCCCTCCGGTTGATGAAACAAATGGGGTATGACTTTGACGAGAAGCAGGGTCTAAATTTCGGGAAAGGAAGACGAACACCAATCCGAATGTCCCTAACCCCCGAAGGGAAACCCCCAGATTACTATCAAAAGACTAGAAGGGGTTTAGGATTTGTCACACCTCCCGCTGTCTCAGAAAATGAAATAAGTAATTATCTGCGTCAGGACCGCTCATCCGGAACATCTGCATATGAGTCTGATGTCAGTGTCGGACCTCTCTTTAGAAATCTGACCGCGAATATGGTTTCAATCAATCACCCGGATGAAAATGCAGGGGACGATGAAGGGTTAATGGAATCGATCAATGACCCCTGGATCAAACGTCTTAACATTTTGTGGGATATGCGATTCGAACAACGCGAACCACCCACTGAAGATAAAGTGGTCCAGGTTAATATGGGAGACGCACAAGACCCTAAACCCATTTTCATATCTGAGAATTTATCATCATCCGAGAAAGAAGATCTTATATCTCTCATCCGAGAATATATAGATGTCTTTGCTTGGAATTATGAAGACATGCCTGGCCTTGACCCGAAAGTTGCCGTGCACCGTCTCAACATTGATCCGGATGCCAAACCCGTTAAACAACAACAACGTAGGTTTCGTCCGAAAATTATGGAATCAATCGAGTCTGAAGTGAAAAAGCTTATAGACTCGGGTTTTGTTAGGGAAGAACAACACCCAGACTGGGTAGCTAACATTGTTCCAGTTCCCAAGAAAAACGGTAAAGTCCGTATATGCATCGACTTCCGCGACCTTAACACAGCCTGTCCAAAAGACGAGTTTCCACTTCCTATCACGGATGTCATGATCGATAATACCTGCGGATACGAAAGAATGTCTTTCATGGACGGGTTCTCCGGGTACAATCAAATCAAGATGCACCCGGACGACGAGAAGCATACTGCATTCAGAACACCGCTGGGGGTGTATTGCTACACAGTGATGCCCTTCGGCCTGAAAAATGCAGGTGCAACCTATCAACGTGCAATGAACACTATCTTCCACGAACATCTGCGTAAGAAGATCGAATGCTACGTTGACGACATCGCGGTGAAAAGCCAACATAAAGGTGATCATCTTACAGACCTGAAAACGATGTTTGAAATCATGCGAACACATCAGCTGAAGATGAATCCTACAAAATCATTTCTCGGAGTATCAAGTGGAAAATTCCTGGGATTTATTGTCACTTCCAAGGGAATTTCTCTTGATCCAGAAAAAGTACGTGCCATCCAAGGCATGCAACCGCCGAAGAACCTCAAAGAACTTCGAGGTTTGCAAGGTAGACTAGCCTACATCCGGAGGTTCATATCTAATCTTTCGGGGCGCTGCCAACCTTTCTCGAAGCTCATGAAGAAGGGAGTGTCCTTTGTGTGGGATGGGGAATGTCAAAAAGCATTTGAAGAGATCAAGAAATATCTCACCCAGCCACCCGTTCTCGTGGCCCCTATATCAGGAAAACCATTCCTGTTATATGTAAGGGCTATGGATCATTCGCTAGGAGCGCTGCTGGCCCAGAACGATGATCAAGGTCATGAGCAAGCCATCTACTATTTAAGCAGGACCATGATGGGAGCCGAACATCGGTACAACCCAGTCGAGAAAGAATGTCTCGCTTTGGTATTCGCGGTTCAAAAGATGCGACATTACCTAGTTGGACAGACAATTCATGTCATCTCGAAAGTGAATCCTTTAAGAGTCCTGATGACGAAACCATCGTCTTTGAATTGTCGGCTTGCAAAATGGGCCATCCTTTTGTCACAATACGACATGCAATTTATGCCCCAAAAGGCAGTCAAGGGTCAAGCATTGGCGGATTTCTTAGCCGATCACCCGGTGCCAGGGACATCTAAGTTGTATGAAGAGCTGCCCGACGAAATCGTCGAAGCTTGTGTTGCTCAAGAATCTACACAAGTATGGAAATTATTCTTCGACGGCGCGTCTAGAGCAAACCCTCACGGAGCGATTACTGCGGGAGTAGGAGTGGTGCTCGTATCGCCTAATGGTCACGTAATCCCAAGAGGATTTTCCTTAATCGAACCGTGTACCAACAATGTAGCTGAGTATAACGCGTTGCTACTAGGGATGCGACTTGCCGAAGAACTCAATATTCGGCGCCTTGAGGCTTATGGTGATTCTCAGCTCATTGTAAATCAAGTCCGAGGAGAATACGAAGTACGTCATGAGGACTTAATCCCATACTACTTCGCAGTGCTGAATCAAGCTAAGCAGTTCGAGGGATTCTTTATCGAATACATTCCACGAGCCCAGAACGCTTACGCAGATGCTTTGGCTTCATTAGCAACCTCGTTGGCATTACCACCAGGAACCGAAATGACAATCCCAGTCTCAGGACGTGAACTATACTCCTCCAAGATTCCTAAGGAGGAAAGCTCAGACGGGACAATGACGGAGGAAGTCTGTACGACCTCTATAGAATTCGAGTCTAGAGATTGGCGATTTCCATATATTGACTATGTCTTATACGGAATCTTGCCTGACGATCCTAAGGAAGCGGCCGGCATTAAACGAAAGGCCCTCCGATTCTATTACAATACAGTCACTCAGACTCTGTATCGTAAATCCCATGACGGTATTTTGCTCCGATGTCTTTCTCAAAAGGAAGCAAAAGAGGCCCTCAAGGAAGCTCATGGAGGGATGTGCGGAGCTCATCAGCCCGGAGCTAAATTAGGGGATCGCCTCCGACGAATTGGCTATTACTGGCCAAAGATGTTCTCAGACGCGGTTGACTACGCTAAACGTTGTCACGCATGCCAAATTCATGGGGATTTCATCCACCAAGCACCTGGGAACTTACATCCCACATTTGCATCATGGCCATTTGAAGAATGGGGCATGGATATCGTAGGTCCAATTTCTCCTCCGACTTCTAAAGGACATCGGTTCATCCTGGCTGTGACCGATTATTTCTCCAAGTGGGCGGAGGCAATCCCGTTGAAAGAAGTCAAAACTTCCAACGTAATCAAATTCATCAAACATCATGTTGTCTACCGTTTTGGAGTCCCGAGGCGGATAGTTCATGATAACGGGACACAATTCGTCAGTTTTGGGTTCCAGAGATTTTGTGACAAGTTCAGAATCCAGAGCGTTGCATCTACGGCATATTATCCGCCGGCGAATGGTCTTGCAGAAGCCTTCAACAAAACCATTGTGAAACTTCTCAAGAAATTTGTCTCCAAGAGTCGACGCGATTGGGATGAAAGACTCGGCGAATGTTTGTGGGCTTACCGCACAACGGTAAGGACCCCTACAAGAGCTACACCATTCTCGCTGGTATATGGCTGTGAAGCCGTATTACCACTAGAGATTCAGATTCCTTCTCTGAGAGTCGCTATCACGACGGGGCTAACAGAAGAAGAAAAGCATCAACGGCGCCTGCAAGAACTTGAAACCCTAGACGACAAGCGACTTCAAGCTAAGCAGCAGATCGAACTATATCAAGCTCGGATTTCCAAAGCCTATAATAAAAAGGTTAAGGAACGAACTTTCAAGAAAGGCGATTTGGTCTTGGCCAACAGACGACCCATGGTGATGACACACAAAACCAAAGGGAAGTTCAATCCTAAATGGGAAGGGCCCTTCGTAATAGACTCAGTTTATTCGAACGGAGCATATCGTCTTATCAATCAACAAGGAGACAGGCTCATGATGCCAATCAATGGGAAATTCCTAAAGAGATATTTCCCGTGAATCATGTAGCCCCCTAATCCCCAGCCAGATCAGGCTGGGGGTTGCCTATTTATAGTGTAACTCTATTTTGTATCTCGTCAAGTTAACACTACACTTCTGACGATTAAAATTTTCTAGAATTGTTTTATAAATGATAATAAAGAGAATTTCGTTTTCATATTGAGTTGACACTACGTTTTTCATTGTCTTGAATCATGCTTCAACAAAAGAGATAATGAAAACCAAAATGATATCATTTCCATTCAATATTGTTAATCTGAATACAAAAGTGAAAACAATTGAAAGGAAAATGATACAAATTTATCCCTCCACCAAAAATAGCGCAAACCCTAAACATCGGGACTCATCAATCTGAAAGACTTGAGTTTAGATTTTAGCGCTGATATATTTTCCTGGCGAGCCTTTCTGATATCTTCAGTTATCTTGCTCTTGAGTTCCTCTTCACTAGGCGTTGCTTCTGCAAGTTCTCGCCGAAGTTTATCGGCAGCGACAATCTCGTCGCAATAGCATTTGAAGAGTCCATCACAATAACCAGCAAATCCTCTTAAAATCTCCACCCCATCAGCTAGCTGAGCGTTTATCTGAGGGACTTCAACACCAGCTCGAGCAAGCTCTGCTGCAGTATCCCGGAGACTCACAGCAAGGTTGCCCATGTCTCTCTGTACTTGGGCATGTTCATCACGCAGATGAGCGAGACGAGGTTCTGTTTCGGATAAACCCTTCTGAAGAACCTCTTGCTGTTGCGCCTTCAAAGCCTTGGCCTCAGAAAAAGCCCGATCCACTTCTGGGCCTATGTCGTCACGTTGCAGCATGGAGAGGAACTCCAGCTCATATTCCAAGATGATGAGGCTCTCACGACAGTTCTCGGTCCATATTTTATCACCCTGATGCTTGATTTTAGCCAAGCATTCCAGCAAATGAGGTTCAAAAACCTTGTAACTTACGTCCCCGAGACTGACAACATCAATGGTCCTTTGCATCCAGCGTTCCAATTGTTCGATGAGCTCCCTCAGTGTCTCAGAGCTTGGGGGTGGGGCGGTCGGATAAACGAAACAGTTCGCATAGTCAGTGCGAGTAGAGGTATGCGGGGCTTCAGATAAGAATGTCCTGACCATTTCTGACGTGGAGCCTAAGATATCCTCTTCCTGCTCACCGATGGTCGCTTCAAGACTTGGGGGAGCGGTAGGAAGCGTAATACCCTCTCTATTTTCAGGAGATGCAGCATGCGCTGATCGTATCGCATCTCCCATCAGCTTGGTCTTTTTTGAGTTTTTGGCTACGACAGGCAGCCGCTTACGCCTTCTCCTGTCATACTCGGCCTGCTCAGCAGCAGAAAGAGCCTTCTTACCCGATCTCAGAAGACGAGGTTCAGAAGCAGGCACTTTTGAAATTGGTTTTTCTTCGGGAGAGTCAGCAATCGGTGT
>BQKN01061939.1:0-14703 GCA_022839385.1 Asparagus kiusianus
CCCAAAAGCCCAAAAGAAATAAAACCCGAAACCCGAAACCCAAAACTAGAAACTCCTCTCTGATCGCTGATCGGTCGACCACGCCGGTCGACCGCGGCGGTCGACCGATCAGCACAAAAATGCCTGCTGATGGCATTTTACCCACTGATCGCCAACTCACTCGATTTCTCTCACTTGTAAACACCTGCTGGGTTCCCAAACTCTGATAAAAACCATTCATCAGATATACACATGCATATATTTATGATTATTCATCATACGGGAATTATTTACTATCAATAATTCACACATATATATTATAGCAATTTCTTTCGGGGTTTTACAACAGAGACTTTCTCTCCGGTTTTATCGAAAGACTCTTTCAGAACAATCATGGTACTTGTTGCTCATTATGATCTTGAGTTACATCAAATGGATGTTAAGACTGCATTTCTTAATAGTGACATTATGAGATGATTTATGTGGTGCAACCAGAAAACTTTGTGTCAGGAGACCCAAAGAATATGGTTTGCAAATTAAGGAAATCAATCTATGGACTCAAGCAAGCTCCTCGTCAATGGTATTACAAGTTTCAACAAATAATTATCTCGTTCTGTTTTGAGATAAACATTGTTGATGACTGTGTATATCACAAGTTCAGTGGGAGTAAGTATATTTTTCTGGTTATGTCGATGACATATTGCTTGCCACTAATGATATAGGCATGTTGCACGAAACCAAGAGATTTCTATCAAATAATTTTGAGATGAAAGATCTTGGGGACGCCTCTTTTATATTAGGAATCCAGATACATCGAGATCGCTCTCGGGGTATTCTTGGATTATCACAAAAGAGCTATATCGATAAGGTACTTAAAAGGTTTGGCATGCAAGACTGCAGACCAGGAGATACCCCTGTTGCTAAAAAAGATAAGTTTAGTCTCAATCAGTGCCCTAAAGATAACCTTGAAATTCAGGAAATGCAGAAGATTCCTTATGCTTCGGCTGTAGGAAGTCTAATGTATGCTCAGGTATGTACGCGTCCGGATATTGCGTACATTGTTGGGATGTTAGGCAGATACTTAAGCATCCCTGGTATGGATCATTGGATAGCAGTCAAAAGGGTTATGAGGTATCTTCAGAAAACAAAAGATTACATGCTCACATACAGAAAATCAGAAAATTTGGAGGTCATTGGGTATTCGGATTCTGATTTTGCTGGATGCCAAGATAGCAGAAAGTCTACATTATGCTACATTTATATGTTAGCAGGAGGAGCTATATCATGGAAAAGTGTCAAACAGACACTAGTAGCTTCCTCCACTATGGCAGCAGAATTTGTAGCTTGCTATGAGGCATCCAATCAGGGAATATGACTGCGAAATTTTGTCACGGGACTGCGCATTTTGGAAAATGTTGAAAGACCACTAAGGTTATATTGTGACAATAAATCTGCAGTAATGTATTCCAATAACAACATGAGCTCAATTAAGTCAAAACATATTGACATTAAGTTCCTGGTTGTGAAAGAAAGGGTACAGAGTGGATAGATATCCATAGAGCACATTGGGACAAACTCCATGATAGCTGATCCTCTTACTAAGGGATTGCCACCCAAGGTCTTTCATGAGCATACTGCTCATATGGGTGTGGTAATATTTGAGGATATTATGATTTAGTGGGAGTTTGTAATTGTGGTGCTTTATGTTTGGTTGTATTGTCTGATCAGAATAAAGTATTCAGTTAAGACACTCTGTTACATTATGTTCGGTTTTGACCTCATTAAGGAGGACCAGTTGAAAATAGACATGTACTGATCACATTACATGTAATTTTCATGCTGCACATCCATGATTGATCTATGTCGTTTGATTGTATTGGTATATGTGACCATTGATGGGTCGAGTCACGATAAATGTGACGAAGGCCGCTTTGATCCTATATTGATATAGTCAATGGACGAGATTGTTCGGAAATACCTTTTCAGTGATAGCAATTTTGAGCTCATAAGGTTATACACAATTTAAGGAATCATATGGTGCCCAAGTGGGAGATTGTTGGATTTAATCTAATAAATCTAATTGTGGGCACATGTGATTAATCATTGTGTATTGCTATCTTTTAAGGATAACCCACTAAAGTGATCAATTAAGTTGGGTTAATAGGTATTTAAATAAGTCATGGGGTTATATGTGCAGATACCAGGTTGTAATTGTAATTTGTTGAGGGGCCAAATTGTAAAAGTACAACATCTATAAATAAGGGGTTATGGTCCCTAACCTAGGGTTACAACATTCTCTAATTCTCTTCACCCCCATCTAGTGAGAGAAATTCGGATTTAGAGAAACCCTAAGGTTAGAAGATCATCAAAACCCAAATAAAGATTTCTACTATGGATTCAGGTATAAGCTTCCGCTCTTTTGATTATTGTTTAATCTCTTTGAATTAATCATGGCTATATGGTTTAAGATCTCAAGTTTTAGATCTAACATAGAACTCTTTCATTGAACTACATCTCCCATTGTTACAACTTACTCATAGGGTTTTTGTCATTCATTTATTTGTTTTCACTCTGTGAATATATTTTGCTAAGATAGCATTCTCATTGGTTTTTGTTATTTATTAGTTTCCATCCTGTTAGGGGGTGTTTGTTTGCATGCAAGTGAAAGATGAAAGTGAGAAAGTTATTTTCATTTAACAAATAAGATCTTTGTTTTTATGTAAGTGGTTATGAAAGTGAGATGCAAGAAAGTTACCACATATGATTTAATGCAATTTTGATTTCCCCTGAAAAAGTGGTGAAGTCACATGAAAGTGTCAAAAAGGTAACTAATTTAATTAAATGATTTTAATTATACTCTCTAATTAATCTTATTTTGCCACGTCATCTTCACATTAAACTTTCGATAATAATTTAATTTTTCAAACAAACACTGTATTCACTTGCATGCTGACATGAATGTAAAAGTCATTTATAAAAAAAATAACTTACATATTTTAAATTCACTTTCAGATTACCAAACACCCCATTAATATCTAAAGGGAATAAGTTCATCTGAGAAAAATTTATTCTCATTCTATATTTTCTTTAAAAAAGTTAATATTATTTTTAGTTAGATTTGAAAAATAAATAAATATATATAAAACAAATTAGATTTTGTGTATGAGAAATCCAAGACATCTTGCGTCCAGGTTCATCATGCAGGGGAGAGTCGTGGCGCCTAGAGTAATCCCGGGCCCCACTGATCATCCGAACGAGTTATTGAAAAAAAAACAAAAAAGCCCCCAAAGCTTTCATCATCATCATCTTCGTCGCTTTTACTCTCTCTCGAGCTCTCTGCTCGGAATCTAAAGTCGGTTACTTTTTGTAATTTATCAGTCTAATCGTTGAGGTTAGTCTCTCTCTCTCTCTCTCTCTCTCTCTCTCTCTCTCTAGTTTTCTTTGGATCTCTTAAAACCCTAATCTAGTTTCATGTGGCAAAAACCCTAAGTTAACAAATCCTCAGCTTGTTGCATCTTTAACTGATTGGAGCTCAGATTTGTATGGGAGAATGTATGAAAGATCATTTCTTTGGTTGAAAGATTCTTTTTTTTTCCTATTATAATTGAGGGCAGGAGCTAAATTAGTTCGCTGTTAAAAAAAAATTATTTTTATTTTATATTTACAGCTTACGAAAAAAATAATTGGCATACCTTTTTTGGAAGATTTTACAAAAAAAAAATTCTACTTTTCCATTAAAATTGATGATTGAGCTTATCGATTCGATGTTATGATACTATTTTGCATTAATTGTTTTAACACGAAGCCATCGGGGCAAAAAAGGGAAGTGACAAATTTTTGTTTCCTTACATTTTCGAAGTCATTGAAACTGTATTAGCGAGAAAGAAACTTTATATGAATCAGTAAAAGATCCTTTCTTTGGTTAAAAAAATTCAACTTTTCGTTAAAATGTAGGATATGAGCAAAGGTGTTTTGATAGTATTTTGCTTTATTTTTGTTGATAGTATTTTGCTTTATTTTTGTTATCATAAAGCTATTTTAAAGATAAAGAGAAGTTCCATTTTGTTTAGATGAAAAGGATGGAGCCTTCACAAAGAAGCACTCCAGCCTGCTAGAAGTGCCATTTTTTTACTTGCTTATGTTTGCAAAATTTTAATTTACCTATATTTGCCAGAAAGAATCTTAAAATGGGAAGTTTGAAAGAGGAGAAGTTTCGATTTTGCATCGATAGAGGAGGCACGTTCACAGACATCTATGCTGAGGTTCCAGGTCAATCCGACTGCTGTGTGATGAAACTTCTATCTGTCGATCCATCAAACTACGATGATGCTCCAATTGAAGGGATAAGAAGAATCCTAGAGGAATATACAGGTGAGAAGATCCCGAGATCTTGCAAGATTCCTACTGATAAGATCGAGTGGATTCGAATGGGCACCACTGTTGCTACCAATGCTCTTCTTGAACGAAAGGGTGAGAGGATTGCTCTTTGTGTGACTCGAGGGTTCAGAGACTTGCTTCAAATTGGAAACCAAGCACGTCCGAATATCTTCGACCTTAAGGTCTTGAAACCCTCTAATCTATATGAGGAGGTTATAGAGGCCGATGAGAGGATAGAACTCCTTATTGACAAAGAGAAGGAGACTTCTTCTTCTTTAGTCAAGGGAATATCTGGGGAACCTATAAGGGTGTCAAAGCCACTTGACAAAAAAGCTTTGAAGCCTCTGTTGAAGGGTTTACTCGATAAGGGAATCAGTTGCTTGGCGGTTGTATTGATGCATTCTTATACTTATCCTCAACATGAGATCTTGATCGAGGAGTTGGCTTTGAGCATGGGATTTAGGCATGTTTCTCTATCATCGGCTTTGACTCCTATGGTTCGTGCTGTGCCTCGTGGATTGACAGCTAGCGTTGATGCTTATTTGACACCTGTCATTAAGGAATATTTATCGGGTTTTATGTCTAGATTTGATGGAGGAGGCGAAAAGGTGAATGTACTATTTATGCAGTCTGATGGAGGTTTAGCACCAGAAAAGAGGTTTTCTGGGCATAAAGCCGTTCTCTCAGGTCCAGCTGGAGGTGTTGTTGGCTACTCACAAACTCTATTCGAGCTTGAAACATCCAAACCCTTGATCGGGTTTGATATGGGTGGAACTTCAACTGATGTGAGCCGTTATAATGGAAGCTATGAGCAAGTTCTTGAGACCCAAATTGCTGGAGCTATAATTCAAGCTCCTCAACTTGATATAAACACAGTGGCCGCTGGTGGTGGCTCTAAGCTTAAGTTCCAATTTGGTTCATTCAGAGTAGGACCTGAATCAGTTGGGGCACATCCTGGTCCAGTTTGTTACAGAAAGGGTGGGGATTTAGCTGTAACAGACGCTAATTTGATTCTAGGAACTGTTATACCCGACTATTTTCCATCAATTTTTGGTCCAAACGAGGATCAGCCTTTAGACATTGAAACTACCAGAAAGGCATTTCAGAAGCTTGCGCTCGAGATCAATTCATATAGAACAAGTCAGGATCCATCAGCAAAGGAGATGACAGTGGAGGAGATTGCTCTTGGGTTTATTAACGTGGCAAATGAAACTATGTGTCGGCCTATACGACAACTGACTGAGATGAAAGGGCATGAAACAAGAAACCATGCTCTTGCTTGCTTCGGTGGTGCAGGACCTCAGCATGCTTGTGCAATTGCCAGGACTTTAGGCATGTCAGAAGTTCTTATCCATCGATTTTGTGGGATATTAAGTGCTTACGGTATGGGATTGGCTGATGTTGTTGAAGAAGCACAGGAACCATATTATGCTGTTTACAATATGAATTCAGTTCCCGAGGCCTCTAGGAGGGAGTCTATTCTATCGCAACAAGTTAAACAAAAGCTACGAGATCAGGGTTTTAAAGATGAAAGCATTGTGACTGAATCTTACCTCAATTTGAGATATGAAGGCACAGATACAGCCATCATGGTTAAAAGGCAAGTTGAAGGGGAGGAGAATGACTATGCTTCCGAATTTGTGAAGCTATTCCAACAAGAATATGGTTTCAAACTACAGAACCGGAAAATCCTTATTTGTGATGTGAGAGTTCGAGGTGTAGGAATCACCAACATCTTGAAGCCTCGAGAACTGGAGCCAATTTCAGGAAATCCTGAACCTGAGAAGAGTTACAAGATTTATTTCAAAGACGGGTGGAAAAATACACCATTGTTCAAGCTGGAGAAATTGGGGTATGGGCACATCTTGCAAGGCCCTGCAATCATCATGAACGGGAATAGCACTGTGATTGTAGAACCTTCTTGTAGAGCTGTTATTACCAAGTACGGCAACATCAAAATCGAGATTGATTCAGCTCCAACCACTGTAAAAGTATCAGAAAATGTCGCAGATGTTGTGCAACTTTCAATCTTTAACCATAGATTTATGGGTATTGCCGAACAAATGGGTAGGACTCTTCAGAGGACATCGATTTCTACTAACATAAAGGAAAGACTGGATTTTTCATGTGCTCTCTTCGGTCCGAATGGAGGGCTAGTTGCCAATGCCCCTCATGTTCCTGTTCATCTCGGGGCAATGTCAAGTACAGTTTGCTGGCAACTCAAGCACTGGGGTGAAAATCTCAGCGAAGGAGATGTACTCGTAACTAATCATCCTTGTGCCGGAGGAAGTCATCTCCCTGACATAACTGTTATCACGCCGGTCTTTGATAATGGGAAGTTGGTATTTTTTGTAGCAAGCAGAGGACATCATGCTGAGATTGGTGGTATCACTCCTGGAAGCATGCCACCGTTCTCAAAAGCAATATGGGAGGAAGGGGCAGCCATTAAAGCGTTCAAGCTCGTTGAGAAAGGTGTATTCAATGAAGAAGGGATCATCAAATTGCTGCAATATCCATGCTCGGATCAACCTTCAACTCCTAAAGTCCCAGGAACCCGCAGGATTCAAGACAATTTATCTGATCTCCGAGCCCAAGTAGCTGCAAACCAAAGAGGAATTGCACTGATCAAAGAGCTAATCCAACAATATGGTCTCCAAACTGTTCAATCGTACATGAACTATGTCCAGAGCAATGCAGAAGAAGCTGTAAGAGAAATGCTGAGATCAGTTGCTGCTAGAGTTCAACAAGAGAACGGCTCAACCATCATCGAAGAAGAAGACTATATGGATGATGGATCCACGATCCATTTAAAACTCACCCTCGATGGAGAGAAAGGTGAGGCCTTTTTCGACTTCGAAGGCACAAGCCCAGAGGTGTATGGCAACTGGAATGCCCCCGAAGCTGTAACAGCTGCAGCAGTGATCTACTGCCTCCGATGCTTAGTAGATGTAGATATTCCCTTAAATCAAGGTTGCCTTGCCCCCGTCAAAATCCATATTCCCCATGGTTCATTCCTCTCTCCTAGCGACAGGGCTGCAGTTGTTGGAGGCAACGTGCTAACTTCTCAAAGAGTCACAGACGTCGTTTTGACTGCATTTCAAGCTTGTGCTTGTTCCCAGGGATGCATGAACAATTTGACATTTGGGGACAATACGTTTGGTTACTATGAGACTATCGGCGGCGGGAGTGGGGCGGGGCCCACTTGGGACGGGACTAGTGGGGTTCAATGCCATATGACGAACACGAGGATGACTGATCCTGAGATTTTCGAGCAGAGGTATCCAGTGAAGCTCCATAGATTTGGGCTCAGAGAGAGCAGTGGGGGTAACGGTTATCGCAGAGGAGGAGATGGGCTTGTGAGAGAGATAGAGTTTCGGCGTCCAGTTGTGGTGAGCATACTTTCAGAGAGGAGAGTTCATGAGCCACGAGGATTGAAGGGGGGACAGGGTGGAGCTAGAGGCGCTAATTATTTGATTTGTAAGGATAAGAGGAGGGTTTATCTTGGAGGGAAGAATACTGTTGAGGTTGATGAAGGGGAGATCCTGCAGATTTTGACTCCAGGTGGTGGTGGATATGGAGCTCCTTGCTGAATTCTGAGTGGTGAAACTTTAAACTGCATCTTTGGTCATTGGTTTTGTGCTGCCGTTGACAGGAATAAGGACTTTAAAATAAAGTGTTAATGTTGCGGGTTAATGTGATTAACACAAGGGTTTATTTCCAAACCCTTAAAGATGAGTACTTGATTCATGTTTCAGTTGGAATAATCTTTTTTTTTAATTAAATCTGGGGTCATCCTTTTTGTTCTTGATATGTTTAGGTCCTGTACTGAGCGAAATTTTTTTGCCAAACAGTGATGATGCACTCTGAGTTCTATTGTTGGTAGGTAATTGAAACTTTCAATAGAAATCAATCTTGATGCCATGGATTTCAGTTTGTATGCCATTATCTTTTCATGATCCATTTTAAAAGAGGAAGACTGCAAGTGCATTTGCTCATGCATTTGCTCATGCTGAAGCTGAGTTATTTTGATTAAGAGTGTCTTTTTTTTTCTAAATAACTATTTTGATCAAGAGATTAGATGACCTTGATTTTAGGCAGCCAATATTTTGATCACATAATTTCATGCTAAGCCAATATTTTTGTTTTCGAGGAAATGATTCTACCTGCTAGGCATGCAAAGATCGAGTCTCAGTCTCAGTGGTAATACCGTCAATACTCCCAGATCCTCGTTTCGATTCCGTCTCTATACCTATTCCTTTATAATAATTATAATAATTGGAGAATTTAAGATTTACTATTCATACGGTAAACGACAGTAAATTACTATGGTTGTTACTGTAGCATAGGCAGGAGGATCCAAAACTGAATATTCATGGTACAATAACACTGTAGCATTATCATTGTAGCATTTAAAACATCATTGTAGTTTTGGGGGGATACTGTAGCATTTAAGCTTGTTACTGTAGTACTCACAAAACTGTATTTGACTATATAGTTAATGTAACGGAAATAAACACTAGTCTAATCTAGAGTGTGTGGGAATGGAAGATGGAAACTTCATCTTTTTTTTGTAGCACGTTAATAATCGATATTCTTGTACATATCTCTTTACAAGTATTCTATATGCTTTTTTTTTTGTAAAATATGATTATAGAGAAGGATGAAAACAACAGAACAGGCAAATTAGAGAATATCCTTAAGCCAAGAATAAGCCCGTTAACTTCTTTGGTAAATAAATAAACATTTTCTCTGAGATTTAAACTACTATGAGTTGCGATTTAACTATATACATATATACAAATTATCATAAGATCCACGTTCCCCATCTAACCTAGCGCCACGTCACCCGCCAAATTTCGGGACTAAAACTTACCATTGCAATTTTAGTCAGAACAATTTTTCAAAACAGTTCCATTTTATTTATTTTTTTAAAAATCGATTAATTTTTTTATTTATTAAAATTGACTCGTTTTTTATCACATCAGCCTAATCATCCTCCTAAATAGTCGGGGTTGCCAACCCCGACTATTTAGGAGTGCGTTAAACCCCAATTAGAAGCCTAAAACCCTAAAATTTTATGTCCTAAATAGTAGCCAACCCCGACAATTTAGGACGGTGATTAGGTTGACGTGCTAAAAAACGGATCGGTTTTGATAAATAAAAAAAATCGGTTAATTTTAAAAATAAAAAAATAAAATGAGACTGTTTTGAAAAATAACATCTTTAATAAACTTACCATTTAATTAGCAGATAAAATCTCCCACCAAAACCTTCACTAAACCCTCAGCTAAATTAAAACCCGACGATTTTGAAAAAGAAAAAAAAAAGAATTTGATCTCAGATCCAGATTCAGATCTAAAATCGTTAGGTATAAGGTACCAATTTCGGTCTCAGGCCGCTTTCCTCCCTTTTTGATTGCGTGATCTCTAAGCATTTCTTTCTCGCTTTTTCCCCCAAAATTTATTGATTCGGTTGCATCGGTTGGTGCTGTTTCTTGATCTATATAAGATCTCGGATTTTGGGGAACAATCTCAAGTGTAATCAGTTTAAATTTTCGTTTGATTTGCAAATTAATCAGATCAAATGGCGGGAAATGGGAGTCCGGCGACCAAGGCGCCTCCGAGCCCTTCGCCATTGAGAAATTCGAAGTTTTTCAAGGTAAAGATCAGTTCTTTATTTTAAAGTTTTGACCTTGGGTGATTTTGCTTGTAACTGGGATCAATTGAGTGCTTAAATGTGCGTTTCTCGTTTGAATGAAAGTATATATGTGGACTCGGTCCATGACACTAATGATGCGCTAAAGTGATGGAACCCTAGGATGACTGGACTCTGCGATTTGGACACTGATCCATCCAATAGTTGATATTCTTGCGGTACACTATTAATGCGCTGGACCAGATCCACTAGATACTTTCGCATGGTTATTGATTGAATTAATGTGTATCTGCTGGTCTTTCCGTTGCTTTTCGAGAATCAAATTGCATAGCTTGTTTGGAGTCAGATGATGATTTAGTTGGTTTTGATTTTGTCAATTGACAGTCCAATATGAGAATTTTGGTCACTGGAGGGGCTGGATTCATTGGGTCTCATTTGGTGGACAAATTAATGGAGAATGAAAAGAATGAGGTACTTATTTTATGTTTCTTTCTCTATTTAAAAGTTATCATATTTTTAGTTATATCGACATGCATTTCACACTAATAAATGTTCCATTTCACACTAATAAATGTTTCAGTGGATGTTAACATATTACAGTGATGAAAAATGCCTCACGGGCCCGAAAATGGGACATATAGAGGGGGACACCTCACCTGTCCCCCTCTATCTGCCCCATTTTCGGGTCCCTATAGAAGCACCCCATAGTGATTAGTCTTGCCCCCCCCCCCCCCCCCAACCCACAATAAATGAATGGGAAAGCTAGTGCCTTTTAACCAGCTGATGGATTGTCTATGTTTTTTGCTGGTTATATTTTCTGTTTGACCTTAAAAGTATCCGCATTGGTAGTTTACATGATCCATATTGATCATGATCTACAGAATTCTGTATTAAGTACCTACATATACTATTCTTTGACCTTAGGCATTGCGAGTTTGCGAAGGATCCTTACTAACTAATAGAAATTCCATTTACTGTATTGTCCTCTTGTAAATTGTAATGTCTGACTCAATTAAACTGCCAGTCAGAATTCTGTAGAAACTTATATAATTTTATCTGATCATTAAATATGATTTCATTCTAGAAACCATAAATTAGGTTCTTTTTTAGTGTCATGTAATGAAAGGAGGAAATTGGAAGTTACAGGAGATGTGAGCTTAATGTCTGCTTGTGTCTGTGCAATTCCTAACCGTTGAAACTAGAGATTAATCTCTTTGGAACTCTAATCTCATTTATTTCCTCGAACTTGTCTTTCCTAGGTGATTGTTGCTGACAACTACTTTACTGGTTCCAAAGACAATCTTAAAAAGTGGATTGGCCACCCAAGATTTGAGCTCATCCGGCACGGTAATCACATACATTTCGTTCTTGTTAATTTCTTCATATCTCTATCGATGTATCTTAACCTTCTCATGGGACTTTAGTGTGGCTTTCCTAATTTTACATGGTATTTTGAATTCTATGTTATTAACTTTATTTCTGAACGTATTCTATGTTTTAAATATTTTATATGTTACCATGTCAGATGTTACGGAGCCATTGCTTGTTGAGGTCGATCGGATCTATCATCTTGCCTGCCCAGCATCTCCTATTTTCTATAAGTATAACCCTGTGAAGGTATGAAATTATTGTAAAATATGTCTTTGTTTCTTTAGTTATGATGAGGGTTTACCTTTATAAACTAAGCCTCCGTGTAAGTGGTTAATCCACAAGGCAAGAAGAGTTCGAGAATGTGACAATTTCTGATGTTAGAAGCTAACTGAAATTGAATTAACCAACATTAAGAAGTTTCAGTCGATTGGTTGGCCCGTCACGTTCTCTTCACAGTTACTAGGGTGTGTCGTATTTATTCTGTTTAGCCCCTCCCAGATGTGATATTCTTCTGTAATTGCGGCTTAAGCTAGGATGTTCCTAACTTGAAAGCCTCTAAATCTGATGTCCAGTAGCCTGTCAGCTTTTTCACCGGCAGCTCTCTCAGCTGATTTCTACTGCGAAAATATGTTTAATATTCTTTAGCTATGAATGCATTCAATGAAGTGATCTTGAACAGAAATCTGACTCAAAATGAGATTTAACAGACTATAAAGACAAATGTCATTGGCACATTGAACATGTTGGGACTTGCAAAGAGAGTCGGAGCAAGGTAATGGTTTGCTATCTTGTTATCCTGCCTTGTACAGTTGTTTCTAATAAGAATGCTAATTACTATTTCTTTTTGGTTTTTATCTTACAGGATTTTACTAACATCAACTTCAGAGGTTTATGGTGATCCACTTGAGCATCCTCAGACGGAGGAGTATTGGGGTAATGTCAACCCGATTGGTAAGATTTTGATTGGACTGCAAAGGGTTCGCATTGCAAGTTGTCCTCAATTGTGTTTTTAAGGCTCTACTTTTCTCGTGATCATGAAACACGATGTACTGCATCTCTATTTACTTTGCTCTAGTTTATTGCAGGAACAAAGATTGATTCAATTTGAGAATAATACATATGTTGAAAACTTTATGCCGTAACATGCTGACTCCATCAAAAATGCATGTCATGAGACTTATTCTGATAAAATATTATTTTTGAAATATTTCCATCACACAGACTATTTTGTGAGTTTCTGATAATAGTTTAAAGAATTTCCCAAGTATTTTCATGACATGCTTGTGGATCTATGCTGTAATTAAAAGCACGATGTCTTCATTAAGAGTTGCATTGACATGAGATTTTGTGCAGCTAAATTACTGCCTCAAAGATATTTCATCCTGCACAATTTTTGTCATTATCTGGAAATAGTTTAGAAATATTTCTAAGTATTCTAAGATATATTTGTCATTATATTTTTAACATTATATTCACTTGTCCAGATAGGTACTTCACACTATAGTTTTCTACGCTATCCTTGAGCAGTTTATGATACACACCCTGAAGAAACATTGAGTATTGCATTAGTCAATCATCTTATATGATATTCATTTTGAAATGAAAGGTTTTTCTTTGTGAATTGCAGGAGTCAGGAGTTGCTACGATGAGGGGAAGCGTGTGGCAGAGACTTTAATGTTTGATTACCATAGGCAGCATGGGATAGGTGATTCTACTTTACAATTTAGTCTAGAGAAAGCAATTTTTTTTCTTTTTCTCATCTGTTTATATTGATTCATCTTGGCCCTTTTGTTATAGAAATTCGAATTGCTAGAATTTTCAACACATATGGACCACGAATGAACATTGATGATGGTCGGGTGGTTAGTAACTTCATCGCTCAAGCACTTAGGTAACACCTTTTCATATGCTCTGAAGTTTCAGTTTTCACTGTCAATGAGATGTATGGGGTGGCTAGCCTCACACCTTGAAGTCAGAAATTTTATGTGTAAAGATCCACAATGTTTTTCTGATTGCGAATGGATCTATTATGCACAATTCCTGGCATATTTGACAATACACATTTTTCTTACTATGGTACTTTGATGTAGGGGTGAATCCTTGACAGTCCAATTACCAGGGACGCAAACTCGAAGTTTCTGTTATGTTTCTGACATGGTAAAGATAATTCCTAACCTGCTATGTCTACAGTCTTTGTTGAGTAGAATAGTTAAGGTGTAAGATTTTGTGCCTTTTTGAAGTGAAGTAAGATGGGATCTTACGTCCCCTCAGGATCTGAAGTAATCAGTCCTTTATAATTCAAATATCCCTCCTACACGGTAAAATAAGATCAACTCCTAACACTAACTCTTCTAATATGTGTGTTTGGTGAGAGTTAACCTTGACTCTAGGCTGACTCCAGTTTCGAAACGCACCAAAATGATTTTCTTTTATTGTATTCATGTAATTCCAACTGTTACTACATTGTGCTGATCCATGTTTTCATTTCAAATATAAGGTTGATGGCCTTATCCGATTGATGGAAGGACAAAACACAGGTCCAATCAATATTGGAAACCCAGGTAATTATTGAGTTTAATTTAAAATTTTAATATACTTAGGCTGATCGTATTTTATCATTTCGAAAATCACATTACTCCCATTTCTCTTATTTAAGTCTTGGTATTTGAAAGTTAATACTAACAGTATGTTCTTGTTTTTGACATAGGTGAATTTACGATGATGGAACTTGCAGAAACTGTGAAAGAGGTAACCAGTTTTGCAGCTTTTTTCTGCATACGATCTCTCATCGATATGATGTATAAATGTCTAGCGAGTGTCACTAATTTTCCAAAAACTAACAAATAATATGGGCTTAAAATTGCAGTTGATCAACCCTGGGGTTGATTTGAAAGTCGTGGAGAACACACCTGATGATCCTCGCCAGAGGAAGCCGGACATTACAAAAGCCAAGGAATTGCTCGGATGGGAGCCTAAGGTCACCTTGCGTGAAGGGCTCCCTCTCATGGAGGAGGATTTTCGTCATAGGCTTGGTGCTGCGAAAAAGGCTTGATGATAAGCTCGAGCAGCAAACATTTTGAAGGCTACATGAAATTATAAGTTTTGATTGGGAGATTCACAGCGGTTTACGTCTTTTTAAGAGCTTATTGCCTTTGAAAATCTTCTTTTAGAATAAATTGTTTGTTAGGTTGGCCAGGTATGTGGTAATTGTTTGCACAATTGAAGCGTTTGTTTGTTCGTTTGTTTCAAGTCATCAAATATATAATTTCTTTTGTCTCGATTTAATTTGTTGTGATCATGCAACGATGCAACCCCCCCCCC
>BQKN01061939.1:21344-51392 GCA_022839385.1 Asparagus kiusianus
TTATTTTTACCATATAATATATTTATAATCATTTATCATACTATATTTAAATTTTTTTTTTTTTTGGGTTTTACACCTTTTCACACTCTCCCAGGAATTTATCTCAAGATATTCCGAAAATACTCCTTCCCCTTTTCTTATTCTTCTCCTCCTCTTTGTCTTTTTCCTCCTCCTCTCCCCTAACTGCTCTTTCTCCTCTTCTTCTCACCTCCTCCTCTCCCCTCTCTCTTCTCTTGTAAGAGTCAAAGAGGAGACGCCAACGCCGCCAGCCGTCGCCTCTTGAAAGAAGAAGAAGGGCGGTGACATAAGGAGGGGGGGAGGGGGGTGATGGAGGCGGTGGCCGAGATGCAGGGCAGGCACGCCGTTGTGAAGGAGGTCGAGAGGAGCTTGCTGGAGCTGCACCAGGTGTTCCTCGACATGGCCGTGATGGTGGAGGCGCAGGGGGGGAGGATGGATGACATCGAGCAACACGTGGATGCCGTTTGGGCCTTTATTTTTTGCTCTCTTTTGATCCATTTAAGTTCGATTGGAGATGCAATGGAGTTCATTTGGAGTCTCATTGGGTGGAATCTGACATAGGTTTTGAATCGTGTGCGGTTTTTATCAGTTAGGGTTTTGGTTTTGGAGCTTTTGTTGTTTGACTGGATTATGTTTTGATCTTTTCATTTATTTGATGGATTTATATTAGTATTTCTTTTGCAATAATTTTGGGACTTTTGGAGGTTTGCATTGTTATTGAACCTCAAAAATTAATTATTTTCCCCATCTTATTTTTCTTTCATCGCATATGCCAAAATAGTCTACAATTTGCATACAGTCACTATGAATTCAATTTAGTTTGATGTTTTGTCACTGATAGAAAGTTAATATTATGAACAATAAAGTAGTTAGCTTCTTGTATCCCTGGCCCTTGTAGGTTCAGACCTTCGAATCCTAGACAGTGTATTTCATAGCTATCTTTCAGTTTCTCTCATTTGGTAGGTTGTATTTCATAAAGCAAACAGGCCCTAAAAAAACTCTTCAACTCCCAAAAATCGAAACATAAAGCATAATGGGTGTTCTGTCCATTTTCAACACCAATGCCATACAAAAACACCGACATATTTCTCAGTTTTCCATTAAAAGAAACTCTCCTTCAGCTTCCTAAATGTGTGAGAAGTCAGCATGCTATCACTCCCGGCTTGGTGGCAAATCCCCACCCTCTCCACATCAAGCAACTCAACAAGCTTATTAAACCCCCCATGTAAACTGTTGCAGAACCTCATCAAATTCTTTATATCATAAATCGTCGGGAAATAAACCTTGATCAGCATAAAAAACCCAGCTTGCGAATCCGGTTGAATCCGGCAAGTCAGAATCTTGAGCAAATACCCGAAGTCATACCCACTATGGAAAGTAACCCATTGAATCGAACCGTTCAACACGCCCCCCGACGACATGAAAAACTCCACCGACTCAAAATCCTCCCTCCTCTCAAGCTACACGGTCTATTTTCACGCCCCGCTTCCCAAAATACCGGGAATCGGAACGCGAATAAGCCCGTGACGTATTAGATTGAGAAGAAATATACACTATTTTTTTCTCTTTCTTTTCTTTTCTTTTCAATCCAATACGCTAAGCGTCTGGAAATAATACAAACTATCTGAATAAAATACTGGAGAATATAAAATACAATGATCAGGCAGAAAAGAAATGCTACAAAAGTAAACTAAGATCATCGAACAACTAGAGGGAATAACTACACTTCGGCTTCTTCTTCTGCTGTCTGCAAGGCACTCCTGCTGAGAATCTTCTGATTCTTGCTGAACCTGTTCTTCCTCTAAGTCTGACGTACACCAAAGAAAACAGGTGTACGTCAGGTGCATGGCGCACGGCAAGACCCCACAAAAGAAAATAGGACAAATGGAAATCCAATGCGAAAAACGATACGATAACAGAAACAACAAAAGAACGTACAACTGAAATCCACAAATCAACATGAAAACACTACTAAATCATGATAACATAAAGCATCCAGAATCGATCAGGTAACGAGATCATGTAGCTAGCGATCAGTCTAATCATCCAAGTACAGGGTTATACACCTAGATGGAATTAATACTTAAAAATCTACAACAAGAGACGTAGTACGTCGAGCGAAATAATCCAAACAAGGAAACCCTCATGTATATACCATATGTCTCAAATTGTAGATAATTAAATATTAACCTCAATCTATGTATGAAAGGTAACACCACTGGCCTACATCTCACAAGAATCCATAAATCCTAACCAAAGTGACGACACTGATTCACTTTGATCCAACAACCCAACCAACCCCAGTGGCGACACCGATCCACTGGTAACAAGTCATGTAACTAGTCATTCTATAACAGGTCACCGGTTCATATCTCACACAGAGTCAATGCTCATATCATTGAATAACTGACTGTTCGCATATCCCCCACGTACACTCAATCAAATAAACTCATGAACCAAAGTAGCGACACCGATCTACTTTGACCCAACAACCAGCCCCCAGTGGCGACACCGATCCACTGTGACTCAACAAACCAACCCCAGTGGCGACACCGATCCACTGGTACGATCCTGGAAGATATATCAACAGTCTTATCGTATTACATAAACATGGACTTTCCCACCCCAACTCATCTTGTTTTTCTAAGTCAACAACACACGAGTCTCTAGGTCTTACTCACGTCACACAGGTCATTCTAGTCATAAACTACTAACGATTCTCAATACAATCAGGAACAATCAATGCAACTAATCATGTACAATAATATCATATCATATCAGATAATCAAGATTAAGAATTTGAATCATAAAATCGTTCTAAAATAATCTTTTGAAATAACAATCTATTTACTTCAAAATAATTCCCTTTTTTTTCTAAATAAATTCTTTTCTCATTATAATAATTATAAAATAATCTTTTAAATAAATAAATTCATAAATTTAAAAATAATCTTTTATAAGATAAATTCCCATTAATTCAAAATAGCCTATTTTCCCAAAATAATTTTTTTAAAAAATATTTATCATTCTAATATAATTTCTTCCACAATATAATTTCTAAAAATTATTATAATTATTTTAAAATGATTCTTTTTCCAAGATAATTCCTTTTAAATTATTATAATTTTTCTAAAATGATTTTGTTCTCAAATAAATTCTTTTTAATTGATATAATTATCCAAAAATAATTTTGCTACCAAAATAAATTCTTTTAAATTTATAATAATTATTCTAAAATACTATTTATCACACAACTATGATTTAAATCAATACTATTCAGCAAACAACCCACGCAGACAAGTATTAACAGATTTAAAATTACAGATAATTCATAATAAATACCAAATTCAGATATGAGCAAGTGGGATCTTGCCTTGGGTATATCGTGGACTGTAATGGGGGCCGTCGGGGTGATTGCACAGCGTTACGACGAGTTTCGCGGAATCGACGGCTAAAATTACAATTAGAGTGTTAATGCGACGTGCGATATTCAAACGAGTATAACGAGGTGTAGATAGAGAGCCCAAGTGAAAGAAATATATCGTGCGATAGACAACACGAAGGGCTACGCACCGGCGAAGGAATCGACGGGAACGGAGGTCGGAGTTGGCCGAAATGCGCGCGCGAAGTTGGCTCCAAACTGTAGTTTTCTGCAGTGAGCTCACTACTTCGAGCTCGCTGGCGGCGGTGGCCAAGGCGGCGGCCGCGGGGGACTGCAGGCGGCGACGAGTGGCTGGGCTCGGGCGGCACGACGACGAGGAGCTGGTCGGAGCTTGGTTGGGTCTCAGTTGACTAAGTGGTGATGGAGTGGAGGTGATGGTGGTCGGACTTGGAGAGATGAGGGGGAGGCGGAGCTGGGCACGGCGAGTTCAGGGCGTTGGTGAGCTGGGCGGAGGGCGGTGGCGGCGTTCACAGCGGAAGGGGGCTCGGAGCTCGGGGAGGTGGAGGTGCAGGCGGAGGTCTTGGAGTTGGGGAGGCTGGTCGGCGGCGTAGCGGTGAGGCGACGCTGGTCAGCGGCGGTCGGCGGAGCTCGCGGGTGGCGGTGTTTTGGTCGGAGCTCGGGTCGTGGCTGAGGAGGGCGTGTGTAACGCCCCGCCCCGGAATCCCGGAATCGGTACGTTATTAGATCTGATGGACTGGCCACACAAACCACCACATGTCTTTTCAGCATGTTTTGTCCTCACTCACGCGCTCCCTGGAAAACTTCCCAGGGGGTCACCCATCCTAGAATTTCTCCAGGCCAAGCACGCTTAACTTTGGAGTTTCTAAGAGCTGGGTTCCCGAAAAGAAGATGCATCTTGATGGTATGAGTATTCCAATCAAATCTATCAATACTAATCACATCACCCTCTCAAGGGTTGGGGTATTACATACTCCCCCACTTAAACTCACAACGTCCTCGTTGTGCCAAATCATATCATCCAAGACCGTACCATCCGTGTGAGACTCTAGAGGTGGCTCCTACGGCCTCAAGAGGTGGCTCCCGCCCTCTCGACGTAGCACTTTGCGCCGTATAACACTTAGCTCTCACAATTCTGGTTGGTTTTGCTCTGATACCATTTGTAACACCCCGCCCCGGAATCCCGGAGTCGGTACGTTATTAGATCTGATGGACTGGCCACACAAACCACCACATGTCTTTTCAGCACGTTTTGTCCTCACTCACGCGCTCCCTGGAAAACTTCCCAGGGGGTCACCCATCCTAGAATTTCTCCAGGCCAAGCACGCTTAACTTTGGAGTTTCTAAGAGCTGGGTTCCCGAAAAAAAGATGCATCTTGATGGTATGAGTATTCCAATCAAATCTATCAATACTAATCACATCACCCTCTCAAGGGTTGGGGTATTACAGCGTGGCCGTTGAGCGGAGGAGAGAGATAGAGAGAGGCTGAGAGAGATGATGAAGAGAGGAAAGTGAGAGAAAGTGAGAGAACAAGAGAGAGATTGAGTTGAAGAGAGAGAGAGAGAGAGAAAATCAGAGCTCGTGAGTGAGAGAAAGAACACGAGAGATTAAAATAAAAAGAGGGGGAAACACGAGGCATGGTAATTGCGTGAAAGGGGGAGGGAATTGGGGAAGTGGGGTAGGAGAGAGAGAGGATAAATTATTGGAAAGAGAGAGAGTGAGACAGAGTGGAGTACTGGTGAGAGGGAAAATACAGGGAAAACACTCTTAAAAATAATTAAAATACTAAAAAATTTATTCAAATAAATATTGAAAATTTGTGGTCAATATAATAATAACAATAGCAATAATGAATAATTAACTATTAATTCAAAAAGTTTTACCAAAATAATTAAATTTATAATTAGCAAAATCATTAAAATAAATATAAAATCGGATTTTTAAATCATAAAATTTTTAGAAAATTGGGAAAAATAAAAATACTCTTTTAAAAATAATAATTTAATATTTAAATACCAGAAAAATTATTTAAACCAGTATTAAAAATTTACGGTCATTACATCTATCCCCTAGTCAGCCCCGGACCCCGCTTCCCAACCCCCAACAAGATCGCCCGCCTCATCCGCATCCAACCCGACCCGCTAACCTCCCTCTCCATCTTCGACCACGCCCGCCTCACCTGCATCCAA
This sequence comes from Asparagus kiusianus, assembly GCA_022839385.1. Lineage (NCBI taxonomy): Eukaryota > Viridiplantae > Streptophyta > Magnoliopsida > Asparagales > Asparagaceae > Asparagus > Asparagus kiusianus. The sequence goes on from BQKN01061939.1 coordinate 26,953, forward strand.
GCTCCGCTGCGGCGAGCAGCTCTTCATCACCCTGATTAAAGCCTACGCCCTCGCATCCAAGCCCACCTCTTCTCTCAAGACGTTCACCGACGGTGGCAAGAAGAGGAGCTTCGTCCTCACACGTTCACCGACGGTGGTGGCTTCTTCTTGTCGCCGCCTCCGCCCAATTTCGCTGAGGTTTGAGGCTGAGAATAGAGGAAAGAGAGAGGGGGATGCTCGTTGTTTTTGGGTAATGAGTTAAGACAATTTTGGAATTTGAAAAAAAAAAATTTCTCACTGTAATATGTTGGAAAGGTAAACAGGGACTGAAACACAAGTATTTTATGTGTTGGGGGCTTTGTCAATTATCACCCAAAAATATAATACGTGGAGCCCAGTCACAACAGCTTTTTTAGTTTGGGGGCCTTGATACATTTTTCCCAAAATAAAAACTAAAAAGTTTACAGATCTTTTCGAAGAAAAAACCGATCAGACAATATTAACACAAACGGACCAAAATACCCTCAGCCAGCATCACTCTGAGAACCGGTGTCATTTCCGTCAAGGACCTGTTCGTTTATTTCCTAAAAACCAAGAAATGGAAATGGAAAAGGTGGAAATCTCAAAATAATCCATTTCTTTCATTTCCATCCCTAAAACTCACCCACAACATCCAATAAAATATTATTTTCATCCAACAACTCATCCACATCATCTAATAAAATATTATTTTCATCTAACCACTCATCCACCACATCTAATAAAATATTATTTTCATCTAACAACTCATCCATCACATCTAATAAAATATTATTTTCATTCAAACATCACTCAACTCATCTCTTTTCATCATTTCAAATCACTCACATCATCGAATAAAATAATATAACAATTCACCTCATCTCATTAACATTTCATTTCTTCCATTTCATCCCAAAAAATTATGAAAACACTTTTCTTAATCTTTCTTCACATCACCCAATAATACAATAACAACTCATCTCATCTCATTTCATTTCTTATTTTTAAGAATGAACCGAACAAAAGAAAATAAGAAAACTACAGGAAATAGGTTTCTTATAATTCATTTCCTTATTTTTTTGGCCAACCGAACAACATCAAAACTAGTTTTCTTAAAAAATCACTCACATCATCCAATAATAATGTGACAACTCATCTCATTTCATCTCCATTTCTTTGATTTCATTTTTTTTTAGCAAACCAAACACTCCCAAAACAATTCTTCTTAGAAATAGTTTTCCATTTCTTTGATTTCCCACTTTTTTTAGACAAACGAACAGGCCCCAATATAAAAAGTTTCAATTCCTCCCTACTTTTTCCTAGGTTTTTTTTTTCCGCCCTCCTTATCTTTTGTATACTTTTTTCACTGTCGATCCTTTTAATCACGCTTTAAGCTGTGAAGCGCGGCGACAAGGCGAGGTACTCTTCGACTTTTAAAATTCTAGGGTTCTTATTTTCCCATTATTTTCAAGTTTAAAACTGCAGTGTATCGTAGTATATATCTAAAATATATAAACTTTTAGGGTTTGATTGCTCCTTTATGCTGAAATCAGTTGTTTTGAGGTTTTGTTCTTTAGTGATCTGTGGTCTGGTAGGAACATTTTGGGCCTTGATTTTTGTTGGGAAAATAAACGCGTGATTGATTAGGGTTTTTCGTCTGTGCCCTAATTTGGACAGGAGGAGGGCTGAAGAGCTGTTGGGGTTCGTTCGATTCAATTTTTTGTTGGGGGTTTGAAGCATGAGTTCGGATAGAAGCAGGAGCAGGAGCAGGAGCAGGAGCCCTCCTCGATCTCGCAGGTTCCGAAGCGAGCGGGAGCGGCCTTCGTATCGTGATGCTCCGTATAGGAGAGAGTATCGTGGTTCTCGGTGATATATCTTTGTCTTGGATTATTTTTAAGTATAATTTGTTCTACGTGTTTTTCCAATATATTATGCGGCGGAAAAGTTATATGTGAGATCAACAGTTTGTTATTTGTTGAAGTTTAAAAGTATTTGTTTCCAAAATGATATCGGTAATAATAGCGAATGCTATGACCTTCGATATGTATTGCACTATGATCTTCATGGGATTTGTTGAAGGAGAGTTAGTGTATATGAACTCCATGATAACGTTTTTCCACATAACAATCAAACTGAACGAAGATAGGTATTCAGATATAGTTCAAGTTAAGTGATAATGCATTGATTTATGCCTTTCTTTCATTTTGCTTGCTTGTCTTTTATTAAAAATCAAATTTACATTACATTTTCCAACAACCATTTTTATTGTGCATTTACGTCTGTATGTCTGATAAACCTCTAGAGTTCCTTTGTTTAGTTGCATGCTGCTGTGAAGATCTAGTTTATTTAGTTAGGATTCGTCTTGGAAGTAGAGTAACTTTGATTTATCTCTCATATTTCTTACAACATGCGTAGATTATTGATTCTCCGTTGATGTTTTGTGCTATTATCTTATATTGGATCTTTAAGTTCAAGTAAGAAGACAGTCAGAGAAAACTTTGTGGTTTGTGTCGTTAACAATGGTCAACTTCGTCCACCACCTGTATGCTTTTTCGTGGATAGTAAATGAGTTCATGGATTTTAGTTATGGAGACAGGAGTCTATTGTGCAGTAAATATCTATCGTTCTCTCTGGACAGTTTCTGGATCTGTTTTGGGCTGAGTGTTTCACATGTAAGAAGTTGTTAATTAAAGTATGAATCGATTTCCTTACAACATTTTCAGCTGTTTGAGTTATTGATTTCCCTATTCAGCTATAATTAACCCGTTCTTAAAGCAGTGTCAGCTAGTACTTCAACAGCTTCCTGATGGGGACACTTATTACCTCTTTTCACGTCTTAAATTTATCAAACTCGATGTTTTTGTAATATTGTCCATTGCGTGTTCTTAGCTTTGTCAAGGCACACTCTAGATAACTATTCTCTGTGCGTCAAGGATCATAGGCCACATTCTACAGGCACATTGTGTGAACTTATTCTTTGCACAACAAGAAAGATAGGTGCATGATGTCAGATTTAAATATAATGATCTGTGGAGATTTTGTTCATGAGTGAAGCTTGGCCATGGTTTGGCCATTGTTGTATATATTACTCTGATATGAATAAAAATGGATAATCACCCCCCCCCCCCCCCCCCCCCTCCTTTTTGGTGGGTTGGGAAACAACACGCCTGGACAATTAGTGAAGGCACTGCTCTTCATAAAGGGTGCAAATATGAGGTGTTTCTCTTCTTTTGATAGTCTTTTCACCAGGAAACATAGAATATTAAGAGCGTCCATCAACTTGTTAAGTACTTGTATTTTACATGTCAGAAGGATTCTTTAAGAGCTGAAGGGGAGCATATTAAGTTAAATTAAGTTATATGGCATCTTTATAATATTATAATGAATTTGGATTAAAAAATTCAAATCCAGCTTGACCTTTGCATTCCTACAACTACAGCAGTAACCACAATATAACCGACAAGCCTGTTTCCTGTGAGAACTTTTTTTTTTTGGGTGGGTTTTGTTGGGAGAAAGGGAAGGAGGGGGGGGGGGATCTTATATCTGATTTCTTATATTTGCCCGTGAAGGAATATTTCAATAGAAAATGACAATGTTAGACCTTGTTACTTGATTGATGTTACAGATTATTTAGGAACTGAATGGTCCATGTTCCTTTTTCATTGGTATTGAGCTATGAATCCAGTTTCTCTACATGATGTTCTGCTCAATTGTTTTGAAGATTTGTGTATTGGATTTCTTATATTTGCTAGTGAAGGAATATTTCACTTCAAATAAGAATATGAGACTTGTTACTTGATTGACAGCCTATTTACGAATTTAATAGTCCATGTCCCTTTTTCATGCATGCATTTGGGTGTTAAAGTTTCTAGTTTCCTATATGACATTCTGCTCAATTGTTTTTTAAGTTCGATTTATTTGGCTTGTTCTTCCTTGAGACTACAATTATGTGAACCATTTGAAACGTTTTGCAATAGATGTCGGTGTTGTTATCTGGCATATAATGAATGAATTAGATACAGTGGCAAATTGATCATAGGTTTATGAATTTGAGCCCCATATGGAGGTGTACTGAGATTGTTTTATATGGGAATAAGAATTACTAGAAATAATCTTGAATAGATTTTTCAGTTTACATAGAAAACTCATTTAATTGAGAAAATATCCTTGTGCCAATATTTGGTTTATCAGTCTGCTTGTATAGTCACATCTATGGTGCCTGCTTTTTTACAATTGCTGCAAGTATTGAGATTTTCTTTGTAGTTGGTGGCTGATATGGTTTATGAAGGTACAAGTGAACTGCTCCAGTGACATCAGAGCAATTTAATCTGTTTTTTACAATTCAATTGATGTGCTAAAGCATTTTCAACATGTTTAATTCTTACTAAATCCATTATGTTTTTCTACTGAAATTTTTTTCTTTTTCTTTTTCTTCTTCCATTTCATAGGCAGGATGTCCTCTGCAAGAATTGCAAACGACCAGGACACTTTGCTCGAGATTGTCCAAATACAGCTGTCTGTAACAACTGCGGACTTCCAGGGTATGAATAAGATAACTGATTATACTTAATTTATATGAGTGGTCCACCTAGATCACACCTATCTCTGTCCTGATTTTTGATACCAAGCATCCTCGTAGATGATTAGGGAACACGGGGTTTGCATGAAAAAGCCAACCAAACAATCAGTTCGCCTTCCTATTTAACAGCACTAATATTTTCATTTACACACAACTTTTCACCTGCTTTTTGATGTTGTGCATAACAATTTCAATTTATTTCATCTGCTATATTGAAACTCGATATGAAATATAAAAAAACCAGACCGTATACCCTTTATATCTTAATTCTGTCAATTCTTTTTTTGAATTTTCAGGCACATGGCAGCTGAGTGCACTGCTAAGACCCTATGCTGGAACTGCAAAGAACCCGGACACATGGCCAACGAGTGCAGTAACGAACCTGTCTGCCACAACTGCAACAAGACGGGTCACCTAGCCCGTGACTGCTCCAGCTCTGGCTCATCCTCCTTCGACACCAGGCTCTGCAACAACTGCCACAGGCCCGGCCACATCGCAGCGGGGTGTACCAATGACAAGGCTTGCAATAACTGTAGAAAACCCGGACACCTGGCTCGTGAATGCCCCAACGATCCTGTGTGCAACCTGTGCAATGTCTCAGGCCATCTTGCTCGCCAGTGCCCTAAGTCTAGCTTGGCTTCAGAAATCCATGGCGGGCCCTTTCGTGACATTATATGTCGAGCCTGTAACCAGCCAGGTCACATTAGTCGCGATTGTGTGGGAGTCATTATCTGCAACACTTGTGGAGGTTGTGGCCATATGTCATACGAGTGCCCTTCTAATCGCATGTTTGATCGAGGGATGGTTCGAAGGTACTGATCTATGGGTGCCCTAAACCGGCAAAAAGGATCTCTGTTTATCGGGAAGATTTAAAAGGTTCCTTGCCCTTGCTGTGTTTTCGGTTCGTTTTATTTGTTACCGGGGAGATATAATTTCCTTTGAGAGGCATTTGTGCTTGCTGGATGTTTCGGGTACTAGATTTTGTTCGTGCTAAACTTAGCTTTTAGCTTGTTCATCCAGCACGATCTCTGCTTTATCAGGAGGACTCGTTTCCTTCTAGAGCCCACTTCGCTTGCTGGATATTTTGGACAGTCGATTGTTCTTTATGTTATGCGCAATCCTTGAACTTCTAGCATTCAGTGTATTTCTCTTTAATAAAAATAGTTCGTGCTATGTAAATTTACCCTTTACCAGAAATAGGCTACGAGCCTGAGGTTTTTTTTGATCGGTTCTCTCGAGGGTGTTACTGCAAAAATACAAATAGGCTGCTTGTGGCTAGAATCATCAACATTGTCATTAAGGAACTCCGTAACATTTGGTATTTCTTCGGAGTCCCATCAGCGAGCAAAACGAAACAATTTTATCCAACATAAACTCATATGAACAGCAAAGCTCTGATTCTAAGTTATGAGATCCCTTTTGTTTAAGCTCGTCAAAAAAAAAAAAAAAAATTTGTTATGATGCTCCTGATAAATGCTTTTCTGTACGGTCGCTCTTCATATGCTGTACCGTTGATTACATGAACTAGGAGCAAAGTTTTTGCTGCTGAACAATATTACCATACATGACTAAAAGAGACGCAAATGTGTCCCTCGGCGAATCGAAGAGGACCAAAATAACTGAAACTTACTAGCGAAACCCGCCCTCTGTCCAATATGAACCAGCAGATTTCCCACCCCGAGTATCCTCCCCCTTGCTCGACGAGCTATGTGAACAATCACCATATCCATCATCCTTTGGATCATCCCATCCATCCCAACTCTCGCTGCTGTGGCTCCTCCTACTCGACGACTCGCCCCTTTCCCTCTCATTCCAATCATCCCAGGATCCTGAACCTTTCGAACTGTGCCCCCTCGTCGATGACCTCCCTTTAGTCGCGTTCTGGGCGTTGTCGTCCTCGTTATCAAACTCCTGGCCGCAACCCTCCCTTTGGTTCTCGTCGCGTCGCCAGTCATCGCCATTGGTGAATTCCTCGACCTTTGTTGATGCCAGCGCGACGACCCCTTTCATGATTCCCCAAGTTTTGTGCCCGATTTCAGAGGTTTTTGTGGTTACCACACTCACCGTTTCGTTTACTTTGTTATCGTATCCCCCATCTGTCACCTGCACTTCAAAATGCGCAAGAGCTAAGGCATAAACTTTAAACACAAGCAAATCCTAAGCAAAGCGTGGAAAAAATATCAGGGTTAAGAGGAAAAAGAACCTTGGAAGTGAGTTCCCTTGTGCCAGCTTGGACAACGTTAGCTGCAGACTGAGCAGCAGAAGCTGCAACCGAGGATAGCCTGCCAAATCCCTACAAAATATTTTCAGCATTTGTTTCAGAGATGCTCATAATTCATAAACCAAAGTCTGTGCATCTGATTACCAACACACTAACAATCTAGCTATTCTGAAGTTTACCTGAGAGACAACAGAGAACATATCCCCCTGAGAACTGCTCCGGTGAACCGGGTTCACCGGGCTCGACCCGAAACCAACATACTTCCCGCCCTGCGACGGAGGCAGCCCCTCCGGCTTCGCCCCGTTCTCCGCCATTCTCCTCGCAAAGAAGTCGTCTTTGTTCGCTGCCGACGCCTCCAACTGGGCTCTCGTGTAAATATCCTGCGTCGACATTGACCTCGACGGCTCCCCTCTTCCTCCGTCGCCTCTGAAATCGCTGACAGAGTGGTTTTTTCTAATGCCGGTGCGTTTGGGCTCTTCCGTGTCCCAGTTGTCCCAGGTTGAGCTGTTGTTTGAGGATGATGATGGGTTTTGACGCGGTGGAGGTTTGTTTGATTTGTTGCCGGAGTTGAGTGTTTCTTTCACCGGCGTCGGGTCTCTCCATTGTTGCCCTTCAGCAAGTGCCTGGAGCAAGAAATTTTGATATTTAACTTTTTTTGCAGGATATCTAGAAAAGGGAAGACCTTTTTGGAGACTTACGTTGGAATTTCATTGGTATAATTCATTACCAATTATCTTTTTTCCCCCCTAGAAATTGTTGGAAACTGCGAAGGAACGGCGAAAATCAGGAAAAATCGGCAGTGGTGAAATGGCTCGGGTCGGTCGACTGATGAAAAGTATTAGTCGACCGATTACATGCACCTATAGGTTGCAGAAATCGTCATTCTGGCCGGTCAACTAATGAACCATCATCAGTCGATCGATGCATATTGGTCAGTCGACTGAGGAGGGATCATCAGTCGACCGATAGCGGTTATTGGGCCTGATTGTTTTCCTGGTCTGTTTTGGATTGGGTTTTGATATAAAATAGAAGGACAAATTTTTAAAAAAGACCCTTTTTTAATATTAATAAGCAAAATCGACCGTTTATAATTTTATTCAGCAAAATCGACCGCACGGGACTGCTAGTCCCGTGCAGTTCTCCAAAAACCCCAAAAATCAACGATTTCCTCTCTCTCCCCCTCTTAGTCCCTCTCAACCGCTACTGTTCATCTCCTTCAACTCAGAACCCAACACCAGAACCCACCTCCTCTCACAAAACCGCTCCAGCACCGCTCCCTCCTTGCAGCCACGCAACACCAATCACCGCCCTCCCTCCCCCCTATTTCCGTCAAATCCAGCACCGCCCGACCCGCCGCTCCGCCCCCGTACTCCTCTCCCTCCAGATCCGACCACCACCACCTTTTTTTCTCCACCAGACCTCGTCCCCCTTCCTCGATGCATACAACCTCCGCCACCCCCAAACGGCCGCCACCCCCACCAGCAACAGCCTCTCCTCCACCATCATCAACCGCGCCCCGCCACCACACCTCCCCTCCCCGCTCGTCTTCCTCCCACCAGTCTCTGTCCGCTCAGGCCGCCGCCGCCTTCATAATATTGTAAGCGGTCCCGTGCGGGAGAGGGCGGAGGGATGGGTGTGTTTTTGGGAGAGGGCGGAGGAGGGAGGAGAGGGAGAGGGACTGAGAGGGGGAGAGAGAGGAAATCGTTGATTTTTGGGGTTTTTGGAGAAATGCACGGGACTAGCAGTCCCGTGCGGTCGATTTTGCTGAATAAAATTGTAAGCGGTCGATTTTGCTTATTAATATTAAAAAATGTCTTTTTTAAAAATTTGTCCAAAATAGAAACGTATTTTCTAGGGTTTTGTGAGAGGCGTTAATCAGAGAAATTTGAGACTTTTGAACACTTAGAGAGGGAGATTATTGTGAGTGAGTGGGATCTTTTGGTTAAGGTTATTTTGAGTGTTTGAGAGAGTTGTAACTCATTGTTTTCTTCTTCATATAGTGAAATCTCTTCATCCTCTCCCCGTGGACGTATGCAATTTGCCGAATCACGTAAATTCTCTGTGTTTGTAATTGGTTTTGGTCGCTCTATTGTGGACTGCACTCGTGGTGTTCTTCTCGCGTTGCTTACCGACTCGTCGTGGATTGTGCATGCTTCCGCCGGACGCAACAGAAATTTCATCACCAGTTGTCTGTAACTATTCTTTTCATTGAACTATTAAAGTAATACTTAATTGTAATGAGAAAAACATAAAACACAAGGAACTCCGGAGATTTAATTCTTCAGGCGTAGCGCCCCGTTCACGGGGTTGAAACCTCTACTTACTTACGTAGTGGTATCAATTTTTTTAGAAAAATTCCTCAAGGACCCAAAATATGGGACCAATCGGGGGGGGGACAAGTAAGGTGTCCCCCTCCTATTGGATAATAAGTTGGTCATCATTAATGATGATCAACTCATTATCCAATAAGAGAGTAACACCTCACTTGTCCCCTTTATTGGTCCCATATTTTGGGTCCCTGTAGCAAAGCTCATTTTTTTAAAACCCGTATCAATTTTTTTAAAACCCGTCTCAAAAGTACGAGTAGCCTATCGATAAATGAGAATTTGTTTGTATCGCTGTTGGGTATAATACCGTATTGACCGATCCTACGAAATCTACGTACACCGTTTACGACGCCGATTGCACGGACGTCAACGTACCTGGATTCGATCTCGGTAGATGGCGGCGGCGTTGGTGTTGTACTTGGTGACGATGTCGGTCTCCTTCGGGATTCCGTACGGAGAGAGGAAATGGTTGAAGGTGTCGTTGCCGCCGGCCTCCATCTTCCTCAGCTGGGCCTCCGACCAGGAGTCCATGGTGACCGATCGGACGAAGCTTATGTGAACCCCGAGGCCCCGGTGCTTTCCGGAACATTCTAGACACATGAACACGCCGTAGGAGACGGAGGCCCATTGAGGGTTTCGCTGGGCGCAGTCGACGCATGCTTTGTTGCCTGGTTGCGATTGGAGGTCGCGGAGGCGGCGGGTGGCCGTTGCCGCCATTTTATTTTTTTTAAAATTTCCTTTATTTTTTTTTTCCTTGAGGTTTTTGAGGGGAAGGAGAGAATTTAAAAAGGAAGGAGCGGGTGGTGAGGGGGGAGGGAATGGGGATAGCCGTTGGTTGAAAATGGAAAAGGTTTGGTTTGTTTACAGTAAATTGGGGGGATTTAGGTACAAATTTAGATTTTTCTCGATTATTATCGGGTAATTGATGCGTGTTAAATGATTTTGCCAAGTCTTAAATCTGTTTTATTGCTAAAAGTTTTAAAGTGACGTTAATCGTTATGTTACTTACGTTCTAAATTTCCAATTAAATACGGTCAAAACAAAAGTTTTCTATAGTTATCAAGATTCAATGTATGGATTTAGATCCTCTCCACGGAGAAAATTTAAAATAAAACATACATTTGATCAAGAAAGGCCAAAAATCCTCTTTAAGTTTGGGGGTTTCTCAGATAACTCCCCTTAACTTTTACAATATCACAAAACTCCCCTTCGCTTTTGAGATTGTCAGAAAACCTCCTTCAACTGTCGATGTTTCTAGTGAAACCATCTCCTCGCTATCTAGGCCAGGCATAAAAAAACATCTATATATGTGATAATGTTACTAATCACGCAATTAAGTACTCACGCGATTCATCGTAGTCTTTTTTACATCCAAATTAATTTCATAGAATTATATAACAAATCCTAAATTTAAAGAGTGAAACAACCAGTCAACGAAGTATTAATTAATTATAGGGAAAATTTATAATACACACCTGAGCTCTACAATTAAAAGTGTAAACACGTGAATAATACAAACTCTAAAAATAAATAAAAAACTTTTTATAAAAATCAAAAATCCGCCTCGATCTCCTCCCACAGCCCAACAGCCCTAACGAACCCCGCCGACCCCGCAACCACCAGCGCCGCAAAAATCGGCGGCACGAAGAAGTCAACGGCCTTCGACCTCCCGAAGAGCTGAGCAGGCAAGCACACAGCCTCGCCGGCGGCCCCCTCCAGCGGGACCCGCACGCGCCCCTCGCCGCACGCGCGCGAGAACGCCGACGAAGGGGACACCGCCCACACGAACGCGATCTCGGGCGCGAACGAGGCCGCGGCCACTGATGCCGTCAGGAGAGCCGTCCACGTGGCGGTGTAGGCGATCAACGCTCGCCGGCGGCGGAGGAGGGAGAGGAGAGAGAGAATCATTGTAGGGTTTGTTTTCAGAGAGAGAGAGTGATTTTATAGAGAGAGGAGGTTATTATTACAGTTGGGTTGGTGACCGGAGTTTTGAGAACGAGGAGAGAGAATCTTGAGGGGGTGATTCTTCAAGTTGAGATTGAATGACGAAAATGCCCTTCGGACTTGGTATATATCATCAGTCTGTGACTTTCCATTTGAAAAATTTTGGTGCGGGTTGTACACGAAAGATGATGAGTTAAAAGTTTTTTCCTGTTTTGCATGAGTAAAACTTGTGTCAACTTAGGTGGATAGAAAAAAATTAATTATCAAATTTTTTAGTCACTCATATTGTCTAGAAATTCTTACATGATATGAAAAAGTTTTTATATTAATAAATGAGTGGTTAGGAAGTTTGATGAACATCAACTTAAGTTGATAGGAGTCTTACTACTTATATACCCTCACTTATTTTTATCGGGACCTATATTAGCTTGAAGCATCTCGTTGTACTTTAATATCTTATGTTATAAATGAACTTAACAATTTTGTCTCGAACTTCCCCATGTTGCGTTCACAACCTAATTTTACAAGTTGAATTTACGGCGGCCTCTTTGTAGGGAGGTTTGGATGCTTTTTATGTTTATTTGTGGGGTTAATCAGCACTCCCACTCATATTCGAAGTTTGGTCTTCATGGCATGGAGATCACATGCATAACGATGGTAAGAATTTTTGATGCATCAGTAGCGCGTCAGTCTCTTGGTTTACGTGGATCGAACGTGACGACAGAATTTTGAACAATTTGATTTCTGATTATTCTCAAGAACTTCAAAAATGCATTGCTAATGTTCATGTATGGTGTACCAATCTTTCAGGAGCGGTTAGAGGCAGAACATGCATGCTTATTTAGCAAATGGTTAGAGCGTGTCATATTTCAGATGATGACATTGCTATGATAGATAGCTAGGTGGAGGATATCTATATTAGATATCCGGTTAGCATCTGTTTAGCAGGCATTGGTTGAATTAAGTGCATCACCTATTTCGCCCCCTTCTCCTTCGCTAGATGATTTTTTGTAAACTTCTTATTCTTTTCCCCTCCTTCGTATTACCTCCTTTTTTTTTTGTATGTTTATAATACTTGTTTTGTTTGAGTTGTTTCGTTTAACAATTGTCGACGAAAAAAGGAGGTGTTACCCACAATTTCACTCCAAAAAAAAAAAGGGAAAAGGAAAAAAAATATACACATCATAGACGGGCTGGGAAAACATTTGTCCAATTTGTACAAAGCACCAGATCACAACGATTACTTTCGAATATTAAGTAGGTACTAAGCGTTAGATATAATAATTAGACACGGTAGTATATGAAAACTTCAGATTAAATTGCAAAAGGTCGTGTGGATGTTTTCTTCTTTTTCTTTATTTTTTTATTTTTTATTTTTTTCAAGGCGGGGGTGGGGGACCGTAACTCGGAGATGAGGCAGTGTACTTTTTAAGAAAGAAATTGCAAGAATAAAAATGACACAGAAAGCTACATCAAGCTTAGGATAAGAAGGAGAGTTCTGTAAGTCACACCTTCATCCTCAACATAAAGAAGTAGTTGTCCAAACTTCATACAAGCAAAGCCAAGTCAAAACAGAAACCAACCAACAACAAATTTTCCCAGCAACTAAAAAAACAAAAACAAAAACAAACCTGCGGTACTTCATTTCTCATGACCAGGGTCCGAAATGTTATCTCCATAGAAAGACGATTATATCACGCAATGATCGAAGCAATGATCGAAGATGATGCTGAGGATGGTCTCTCAACAAGGAGGGTGAAGATATGAGGACCGTGACGACCACCTTTACTATCAAACATGATTTGGAAAGATATGCCAGGGGCTTATGAAGAGCACAACTTCCATCGCGCTACATTGCCACAGTTTGCATCACATTAAGGGCTGCATCAGATACCCATCTCTCAAATCTCTCACATTTTTAAATTATTATTCCCCCAAAATTCTTTAGCCTCCCAATTAAATGAGAACCTTTAATCAAGGATTCCAGCGTGAAACTGTGCACTGCTAACGGGACGAGGAGAATATATATGTATAGGGTTTAATTGACCCGCTGCGGTAGGTTTTCTGAGCTAGGTACCCTTCTAGTTTTATTTGTGCTGTTTCTGCAAAGAGGAAAAAAAAAAACAATTTCATTTTTTCTCCGGGGTAAATGAGTTGAAACATATCTCAGAGGTCCATCTGCAAATATAAAACTGAAGGGCTAGCAAGTTTGAAGCATCCACTATTCTCCCCTAATGTAAAACTACTACAAAAGCTACCATAAGTAGTAGGTTACCGGATCGAGTAGCAATGCGCTTCAAATTCAGTCGATACGTCAGTCAGATAACATTACCATGTCACGCCCAAAGAGCGTCCCGAGCAATACATTTAGCATGTCACGCCCAAAGAGCGTCCCGAGCAATACATTTAGCTCTGTGCATTGAATGTTCCGTTCGCCAACACCCCACGAGGCAGCCATAACAAGCGGACGAACTGTCCCAAGAATTCTGTAATTTAATCTGCTTTCTGTAATTTAATCTGCAGAACATAAAATGAACAAAAAAAAGTAAGGCAAACATTATGAATATACTGTTTGACGAATTATATTCCAGGGGCAAAGTAAAACTTGAATAGTCCAGAGATACCCTGCAAAGGTCATGTAAATTTACTTACATCCATTATCTTTTGCTTGGACAAAGGGAATTTGAATATACTGCTCCTTTGTTGCGTCATATTTCAGGGGCAAAGTAAAACTTTCAAGGGTTCTTTTGCACTTTCAACCTGACTTGAGGATTCGGAATGAGAGAATTGAGCAACAAAAAGATCAGGAAAAGTCATTATAAAGCAAAGAACACATAGGTAGCATATAAAGCAAACATAGTAGATAAGCTGTCAACATATCTAAGTACAATCCATAATTGGTCCCTCATACAACATTTATGTTTCATAAAAGAGGCAAGATGCATAAAGAGGAATATGATCAAACAAAAGACCAGTTCACAAACAAAAGCTAAACAGTAGTGAGAATCGTCATCGTTAAGGACTTTCCAAGCTACAGCCTGCTCGTAGGATACGGGGTGCCCCATGCTCGATACACGGAGCACAGAAAGAACTTGGTTGAGTAGAGATTGCACTCTCTCCTCCACCTGGCTGTGCAGCAAATTCATCTCTTTGATAACCGTAGACTCTGCTGCCTTGCAAGCTTTTTCATCAATTCTGGGCTGATAGAAAATAGGAATTCGTCACTAGTTTTACTTTTTTCGTCAAAGACAATCTACAAAAGCTATTATATAAAGATAATATATGAAAGGAAAAACTAAGAAAAATGATACATGGTAATTTTCAACAAATTAGGCTCCTAAGTAGGATGTTCGCACAGACATATCAATTGTATAAAGCGATTATCCAACGATAACCCAGAACAAGTTAGAGCCCCTGGTTCTAGTTTCAAAGAACATGTGGGAACAATGGAGGTTACAGAATTGAATGCAAATGATCCCATTCACAAGCTGGAAGTCTTTAGAATTCTAGTCAACCACTAACACCTTAATATTAATCTCGTTTTTAATACCAATTCATTAAAAACTTGAATTAGATCTCTTCAAAAGATGGGTACATCTTACATTTTTTGTAGATAATTGCAGCGACCTACACTTGCTGGCTCATGCGGATACAGGAGTATTCAAGATGAAATGAGACTACAATGGCACAAGCAAATAGATGGAATAGCACGCTAAAGGACGATGCCAAACAAACCACTGCTGACATGCTTATTTGCGAAACTAATTAAATAAACCAGCAGTGCAGTTCTCCAAAAGAAGTAAATAAATACTAAGGGGAATTGTGGAACCAATATGCTACAAATAGCTTTAACAGTTCATGAAATATTTACTCGTAAATCATCCTTCATTCTGCAATTTCTATCACGAACCTCGACCCCAATTAGCAAAATTGTAAGAGATAAAAAAGCTGATTATACGTCTATGGAATGATTATCAAACCAAAACTAAAATAATCATTCTAGAGGACTGCAATACCAGATCAGTTAAGTAAAATCATGAAATGTGTTTGTTGAACAGGAGCACAGGAAGAATGTAACAGAATGAGCTAATTATACCTCAAAGAAAATACACATCTAGATTTCACCTTCAGATTCAAAATTTTGAATATCACTAAAATCATGCACCAACAAATGTCCTTCTTCAATATCTTCCAAAGCTGCATTTAGATCATAGGATACAACTATGTTAGTCTAATATAACACATGTACACCATAAATTTACAGAAGGTAACAAGAAAAAGTAAGAAACTTACAAGGAACCCCATCTAACCAAGAACCAAGGCATATTTGAGCTTCGACATTTTCCGGAAGAAGATGATTGCGATACTTATCAAGCACACGACCAGCTATGCTGAAAGCAGATTCAAAGGCCACTGAAGTAACAGGGATACTGAGTATATCACGAGTCATCACGGATAAATGAGGACGCTTCTCAGATTCTACTTTCCAATATTCAAGAACATTCAGATTCTCATTTTTCTTCTAATAAAGCATCTTTTCATCTAAATACTCTTCTAATTCAGACTTGGTCCTACTGACTGAAACTAGTTGGCTCTCAAACTGTTCAAACTCAAGCATCTCATCATCACGAACATCTCCAAAGGCCTCTTTCGAACTACTATACTACTGGCCATGCATATATCATTTAATGCTCTCTCATATTCTTTGTAAAGAAGCTTTAGCTTATCCAAGATAGTCACCACATGAGTAGAACCAAGACTCACTTTTTGAAAACAAAACTCCACATACTTCACCTTATAACAGGGTCTAAGATGCATGCAAAGGACAAAATCTTGCTATAACACTTCAATATTTATTAAACTTTTTCTCCATATCACTTGCCATGGATTTTATGTCTTCATCTTCACTTGTCATCTCCTCCTTTATGCATTTTTGTATCTTCCAAACTCCACCAAAATACAAGTTAGAAGTTGGGTATTTACTTCCAGAAAAAAAGAGTGCACACTTCATAAAAAGGTTTCAAGAACTTTGTTATTTTTTTCAACCTTTACTCATTCTTCAGTTGATGGACAAAATGTAAAATTTGAATCGATTACCTTCAATTGCTCAAATGCCCGACGAAAAGGTAAAACATTCTCAAACATTAAAAAAGTGGAATTCCACCTATTGGACACAATCACATCTTGTTGAATTTTCTTTGCACTAACAGAACAAGTTTGAGTGATACACTCTGCAATTTTTTCTTCCTTCCAGGGGGACTCTTCATATATTTAATGCATTCTCTAAACTTGGATAAAGATTTATCAATTATTTGTAGCAGGTGAGGGCTACGAGCAAACTCACCTTTTCTGGGGAAAGATCTTAGGGAAATTATCTAAATAGAACTAACTAATCTCGTGCGCTTTGAAGAGAGGACGATCATCCCTGTTGGGGGAGGTAAGCATCGTGGTCACGAGGCCGCCGGTGCTGGTTCCGACGATGACATCAAAGTAATCAACGAGCCTCGCATCAGGCCCATCAAGCTCCTGCAACATACAAACATAATATTTATTAGAAAAGAAATCGTAGTTAAATTTAGATGTACAGCAAATATTAATTTGTAACGTGGTGTGAAAATAGAGGATACTTACTTGGAGTTTTGATTCGACAAAGGCGAGGATGACCGCGAGTATTATGCCCCTAACACCTCCGCTACAGAAGAAGAACATCACAGCTACAAAAGAAGAAGAACAACACTCTCCATTTCTTACGTTTCCATTCTCACTCGCAAGCAAGAAAACAACTCTCAATTCCCTGCTTCGTTCCCATTCCCACTCGTAAACAAGAAAACAACTCTCACTCCCCTGCTTCGTTCAGCAATCAATACAATGAGCGGCTTGATCACGGTTCTGAGCATCGACGGTGGAGGCGTTAGGGGCATAATACCCGCAGTCATCCTCGCCTTTCTCGAATCAAAACTCCAAGTAAGTATCCTCTCTTTTCACGTCACGTTACAAATTAATATTTGTTGTACATCTAAATTTAATTACGATTTCTTTTCTAATAAACATTATGTTTGTATGTTGCAAGAGCTTGATGGGCCTGATGCGAGGCTCGCTGATTAGTTTGATGTCATCACCAGAACAAGCATCGGCGGTCTCGTGACCGCGATGCTTACCGCCTCTAACAGGGATGATCGTCCTCTCTTCAAAGCGCACAAGATTAGTCAGTTCTATTTAGAGAATTGCCCTAAGATCTTCCCCCAGAAAAGATGAGTTTGCTCATAGCCTCATCTATATCTCGTTTTGGGCAAGAATGAACATGCGTCAACATATTTGTGATACCATGACCATTAACATAAACTTGGTCACATTTCTTGCACTAAACTTTAGCTTTCCCATCACTATCAATAGGCAACTCAGTAAAATACTCGCAAACTTTTGATTTTGCTCTTCTTTTACGTTTAGATATAGTTTCATTATCAGTATCACTACCATCATCACATGCAGTAAATTTATTTAAAGACATAGTAACTGAAACAAGAAAAATAACTTTTTAATATCAAATTAAATATCAAAAGTTAATAAAATATCTTTGTATATAACAAATAACTACAGTAAGAAAAAGAACACTACCCAACAAAAGTGAAATCAACAATTTAGGAGATATAGAGCATGCATACAATAGTTTATGGTTTCGACTTGTTAACTAATAGTTTCAGGGAACAAAACCAGAAGAGAAAGAAAACCATTGATGATACTATTTGATTTGTATTGACCAGTTCTGTCATACTTCTGAAACTTCATTTCTGCATACATATAAAAAAAACTTGACTATATTTGACCTTTAATAACTCCTTGGCAACTGAGTTACTTCCAGTGGCATGGCTAGGAAACATTACAGTGACTGAAAGAAAAGAGAAGCAGAAACATGGATTCCCATTGAACAGACTACTTAGCCACAATCAAATTCTAATATTTCTACGTTTGTGATCAACTAACTAGCACAAAATCAAAAGCAACCAATCCAAATAACATATCATAATGAAACAGAAGCAACTAATCCTAATCCCTGAAACTCTTAATCACATATTATAGACAAGAACAAGGTTTATAACTCCACAAACTAAGCACTTTAATCCTCCTTTAAGCAAGAAAATTAACCACTAATAATACCTTTCCATCAAACTCCAACTTAACTTGCACCATGTATATACCTTTTGAGGCCAATCGCCGCCGCTGAGGAATCGGGCCGTTGCAGGCCCAACCTAAGCTCTAGAATTTCTCCCTTAGCTACAACAAATTAAAAAAATATATAGTTTATCCTTTAGGAAACAACAGAAAGAGATCGAAGTTAACATCTTTCACAATTTTACAACCATGTATATAAGTAAAATTCAATAACCCCCTTACTTAATCAGAATTTACATCAGTTACCGCCAAATCATCAGCTAACAGCACCATTCTAATTTCAAAAAACTTACGAGATCGCCATTCGAGAAATAATCAAAAACCTAAAACAAGTCCCAAACCCTAGAAACTGAGATCGATCAGATCGAAGAAAGGAGATCAATTGGAGACAACTGATACCTTGATCTGTCGGGAAACCCGCAGCCGAGCGGCGATCGAGACTGAAGCTCCGGCGATGGAAGCCATTAGAGAAAGAGAGAGGGATTAAGAGAGAGTTTCTAGAGAGAGGGGAGCCGAGATTTTTAGGTTTCGGAGAGAGGAATCGCAGAGAGAGGGGGGACGAGTTTGGGTGGGTTATGGGTGGGTCAAGACCCGCCCATCTAATACCCATTTAATCTCTATACAAATAGTTACCCAACCCATTAGACCCATTTAGTTATGTGGATTGGGTTGGATGGGTCTCATAGTGGATGGATCTGGGTGGGTTATTGGGTTTGGACCAGAATTGACATCACTGGTTTACACTACACCTCTTCTTCCTTGTTCCCAATTTTTCCCCCTTCAAAACATTCACAAAACAATCTCCCCCTCCTTTAAACAAAGTCACTGGGACTCTCTGGATGTTGGGGGATCCAAACAAAGTTTGCACCTCTGAATGTTGGGGGATTGGAGAAAGCCCAGCTTTTGTTCATGAGAGAACTTATAGAGAAACAAACCTGTAGCCGAAAAGAAACCACAGTATGACAAGTAGTTGAAGAAAAGCCCCACCAACGACTATACAAGCTACCAAAGAAAGGCCGGTGTATGCCACTGCCTGTGGTGCTTTCTGCCATTCCCCGGCTGGTCCCAATGGCTCTCTGTTGTCGAGGGCAAGCTTCTAGTTCACATTTGATCGATTCGAACTCCAAATCCTAGAAAATGTTAAATGATATAGATCACGGGTAAAAACAATAGAAGCAATGACGACAACGGTAAGCTTTTCGGGTTGATATTTTCCAACTTGAAGGTGAAGAAAACGGGCATGGGTTTCCAAGTACTGCAGAAAGAGTTTAGGGATCGAGAACTTCTCTAAAGACCCTTCTCTTCCCAGCCACCACTAAGGTTTCATTAGGAATTAAGTTGGTTAAGTACAACATATAGGGAACTTCGAGTTGGTTTTCTTGGTGAAATCTGCAAAGCAATTGTATCTCCAAATTGAGTGTGATTCAATCCTTCAATTTGTGAAAAGCAACTGGAAATATCATAAATGATAGCAAAAGATAAACATTTAGTTGGATTGGTAGGAAGAGAAGAAAACAGAATTAGAGCTGTATGGCTAAGAGACTAAGATTCTATGCGACTTTGCAGACAAATTTCTGCATAATAATCCTGAGACCACAGCCTATAGCCCTCCATAATTACTCTAGGGGTAAGCATCTAGCATACGTGTTCACAACATTCATTGTGTATGTTTGTGCATGTGCGCATGCATGCGCGTGCATACCTACACATGCAACAAAGGAGATATGAGTTAAGGGCCTGTTCGTTTGCCTTAAAAAAATGGGAAATCAAAGAAATAGAAAACTATTTCTAAGAAAAATAGGTTTTTGATTTGTTCGGTTGGCTAAAAAAAAAGGAAATCAAAGAAATGGAGATGAGATGAGATGAGTTGTCACATTATTATTGGATGATGTGAGTGATTTTTTAAGAAAACTAGTTTTGATGTTGTTCGGTTGGCCAAAAAAAATAAGGAAATAAATTATAAGAAAACAATTTCCTGTAGTTTTCTTGTTTTCTTTTGTTTGGTTCATTCTTAAAAATAAGAAATGAAATGAGATGAGTTGTCATTGTATTATTGGGTGATATGAAAAAAGATTAAGAAAAGTGTTTTCATAACTTTTTAGGATGAAATGGAAGAAATGAAATGTTAATGAGATGAGGTGAATTGTTATATTATTTTATTCGATGATGTGAGTGATTTGAAATGATGAAAAGAGATGAGTTGAGTGATGTTTGGATGAAAATAATATTTTATTAGATGTGATGGATGGGTGGTTAGATGAAAATAATATTTTATTAGATGTGGTGGATGAGTGGTTAGATGAAAATAATATTTTATTGGATGTTATGGGTGAGTTTTAGGGATGGAAATGGAAGAAATGGGTTATTTTGAGATTTCCACCTTTTCCATTTCCATTTCTTGGGTTTTAGAAAACAAACAAACAGGCCCTAAACTGAAAATGAACTAGAAAACAGTTGAACATACGAAATTGAGACAGCAAGAAATACATTCAGAGGAAAATCAGAAGCATGAAACAATCGAGAATTAGGGAATTCCATTAGTGAGCTCTGGAAATGATGACATCAGTGTAGGCCCTTCACTAGAAAGTTTGCCTACAGTTGCCTCTGAAGCACCAAGTATAGCCATTGCAACACCAATCCGGAGATACCAAGTGCCGGTTATGCTTCGTGAATTCAGCCCTGAAATCAGAAAGGAATGGCTAACTGAGAAGGGAAAATAAGCAATAATTACTGGTCACAACCTTCAACAAACAAGCTGAGAATAATTTACCATACAAAGGCTTTTTGTAAGCCAGAATAAACAAAATTGGAATAATCGACCATATTTGTATCTCCAACAAGGAAGCAAAAACATATTTCATTATGTTAACAACAGACGAGCATTCAAGAGCAGCTTCCAACTTCTCATCTCTTCTGGATAAGAAGCGCATCAAAATGGCACCCGATATCATACACCCAAGAAAGGCGATGAATAGAAGGTTTGTGCTTCCCCCTTCCTGCAGGGTATGAGATATGAAATTATTTGAGATTTTCATGGAGTATAAATCTATCTTCAAATATATTTAAACTAAAAGCTGAAATATAGCACCACTAGTTTTAGCAGAGTATCTTGACCAATCACAATCTATAGCACTCGAAGATGGTCTTCATGTGCGATGAAGACGAAGCATTACTATGTTATGGTAACTTACCCACAATTACACGTCATTTACAACAATATCACCCAATAAAAATTGGATTGTCTGAGATGCTTCAGAATTCCAGATACAAAAAATATGATCAAGCTCTACTGAATCATGCAAAATGAATGTAGTTACAAAAATGAGTAAACAGATCTAGAATATTGGTGTCACAAATTAAACACCATTAGATCGCTCCATGGTAGCCTAGGCAAAAAAAGTACAGAAATATAGAAGCATGGACGCTTCAAGTGAGACCCATGTCAATGGCAATATAGGCTGAAAACCAACATTTGCAAAATGTATGGGTCTAACAGACACTAATGAAGTAACACTGATGAAGTACATAACTAATTTAAAAGAAAATAGTGAGGAACATAGGTTTGCAAACATAAGTTACATAGAGACAAGAGAATACCCACAAGAAAGCATTATAGGTTTCTAGAAAACAAGTATTTGAAAAGAAAAAAGAGAAAAAGCAAATAATTTAAAAAGGAAAAAATAGGAAAAGGAACCTCCAGTACGCATCTATTGATTCTCATGGTGAAAAGCTTTAAATAACATTCATAACATCAAAGAGAAGAACCTACAGCAACCTAAAAGGCCCAAGGAAGACTCACAACAAACACTTCTACTGCAGAAGCTTAAGCAAGAAAGTGCTTGAAGTTCACCTAGCATATATATCAGGCAAACAGATTAAAATTAAAAAGCAGACCCCTTGTGCTACGATACTATTAACAGTGAAGCATGTAGATAAAAGGGGCAGAAAATCATCTACGCTAATGTTTACGTATATGATAGAATCCCATAGCTCTTACAACAATTGTTTTTCAACCAAACACTGAATTTGTATTGAAAATGTTTTTCGCTAAATAAAGTTGCGGATATCCAAACAATGGATTCAAAGTTGATTCTCTGCAACAAATGCTACATGCAAAAATTGTTGTTGCAACATTTAGTACAGCTTATTCTTACAGCAAACCAAACAGGCCCTAATTTAGGAAATTATAAACTACAAAAAACCATTGTAAGGAGCCTTCTCGAAGCCTAGAAGTACGAGTACCATATTGACGAATGAGACTGAACCAACGACCTCAGAAAACCAACTAATAATTCCTTTCCCCATCTATGACCACGGAAAACCAAATAAATAGTTCTTTTCACATTTAACAAGAGAGCATTGTTTTAAATATCCCCGACATGGCCCGATATATCCCCCGGTATATCCTTTTACAGGGCTTGCCGCAACCGATATGGTCTTTAAATATCTTTTACCGCTTTTTGGCTATTTTGAATGATAAATCCCCGATATGACTGATATATTAGCCGATATGTGGACCAATATATCTTTTTATATAAGCTTGTTACAAAATAATATACCGTGTTTGGAATTTTTTGGTGAGATATCAAGATTTTCCCATTATATCAAATGACATTTTGCCCTAAAAAAAGCAGATCGAATGTCGCGACGTTGCTTTGCACTTTTGTTTGTTTTAGAAGGTTGATTAGTGATGCTAAACATATATTATTCATATTTTGTATGCCTAAATTTTATTACATATGTTGAGATTACATTTTAATGCATTATACTATGTATGCAAACATTCATTATGACATTCCGATATTTACCACATATCCCCGATATTTCCCCGATATCCGCAATCCGATATGAATTTTGGTCATCCGATATTTCCCCGATATCCGATATTTAAAATCTTGCAAGAGAGAAAATAAAGTTAAGATCAACAGCACTATATACATAAGAAATTTAAAAGCTGCCAGATCATCTCACCTTTCCATCCACCAGCAGAAAAACTGAGACCAAATTGCCAACGACCAGAAAAGTTGTAAATTAAAAAGGAGAGTCGGCGACTGCTATTTTCAGTAAACTCTCAATAGGAAGAAAGGTTCGGGAAAGGTTGCTTGTCACTGGTAAACTCTGGAATCTTGTACCTGAGTGCTAGAAAATATAGCCACCATTGAAGTTACTGATTACTGTGCCTTCATGCAAATAGCAGTCTCTTGCATGGTTAAGCGCAGCAGATGTAAGATATGTTGTCCCCTAAGAATCCAGCGAATGCATCAGGCATTTCAAGATTTAGAGGCAAGAAACCTTACAGGCCCCCGACAAAAAATACATAAACAAAACAAAAGAAAGATGTGAATAGCTACACACCTGACTGACCCAAAATATAGATGAAGTGAAGCCAAGATACAAGAAACCCGCATTAGAATGTTTCCCACTTACGTCACAAGGGTTAACAATACAGGAAGCTGATATCAGCTTCTAATAATACTAAAACAGAATAGCCTTTACAGCGACTTCAAGTTGATAGGCTACCGAAGTTATCAGGTTTACAAATTACGTCAAGCTTAAGAGTGTTCAACTATCAAGAAAGTGAAATGAGCACCCATGGAAGAAAACCTCCCAGTGCACACAATAGTGAGACCATAAGCGCTGACAACCCTTATAACAACAAAGAAACTGAGTGGTTATCATGACGACTGAGATTATGAAAATAATTCTACTACTGCTATTTATTGTTTGCATAATTTTCCTAAAGACTATAAAACATGTGAGCAAATCACACATTTTGTCCTCACAAGTGGGAGTAAAGGACTACTAAACCGGTCGCACCTTCAATGTGTAGAACAATCAGAACCTATTACAAACCATTACAGCAGAGAACAACTAAATTCTGCATAGCATCAGCAGAGCCAGCATTACCGCAAGTACGACATCTAGCACAAGCCATATGAGGGCAAATGAAAAACTCACCATGATGGCTTCAAGTCTAAAGCCATGAACAACAAAAATCCAATAGTCATGAGAACCAGAGCTCTTTTCGTTTTGAACCCCTGCACAACTGGAGCCACCGCCAAGGAAAATGCAAATGAAGTGTACAGAATCCCCAAGGAAGTGGTTCCAAGGTCCCCCTCCTATTATTAACAAATAAAAATAAAAAACAATTTAAAAAAAACTTAGGCATCAGCGAGAACCAAATGTTACTAATATTCAA